>QFFD01005128.1:0-27530 GCA_003314615.1 Pholiota microspora
TTTTTTTTTTTTTTTTTTCGCGGCGCGCGCGTACAATTTCATCTTCGATCCAAGCAGCGCCGCGAAACGCTTCTGCAGGTGAACTAGACGCATTGGGAACTGAGAGTCCATCTGCCGTTTTTTCGTCAACAAGAAGGCTGGTGGAATCCAAATGTTCATTCCGAGGACCCCAATAATGCGTCTAAGAGCGATAGTCAATTGCAGAAGACTGGACAGGATACAAACTGTAATTTGTCGGACCGGCCTCGGTTCAGTATGGATTTGTACAAGTATCGAAAAAGGTAGTAACCACCACGTTGACTTGGGCCTAAATTTAAAATGCCGACTTCTAATGTGGAGTGAAGACAGTGTCAGTATTTTCTCTCCCTTACATGGAAGGCTGAAAGGGTCTTGCACTGATCCGTTTTTCTGTATTTTTGGACGGGTCTTTTGGCACTAATCTTGCTTTTGCGAATTTCGCTATCAGTGCTGGACTGCGCCTAGCTTTGTGTGGCGTGTCCGGACTGCAAAAGAATGTTAGTTCAACATGCAGACAGCATGCTGTAGCCTTACCTACGCCCTACATCTTGTCGTCCTTGACATTCAGACTGAGTTGAGGTATCAGAGAGTGGTCGATGTGAATTCAAAGGAGGAAGAGAGACGACCGCGGGGATGAGAAACCACGGCTCTCCCAGGCTGGCTTGAGAGGTCGCTGTAGTGATGGACTTGTCCGATTAACAAATGAACCAGAGCGAGCCAGATATTACTGACGCTGGTGTTGATAGAGAATCAACGACAAATGATCCATGCTCCGCAATGCTCGGATAAAGGGGAAGTACGCCGCTTCATATTCCGCCAGCTTTGGCTCTCCTTGTTAGCATTGAGTTTACACGTTTATACGGCAGTGGAATTTGGCCGAGAGTAACTCCAACTTTAGAGCAGCAGCTCGTGTGGTCCAGCAGCCAAAAGAAAGAGAAGAGGTTCCAGAAACTTTGGTCATTATGGGTATTCATGGAGATAGCAGGTATCCGGGAGGTGTGCTTTTTTGTGGGAACACAGATGCATCCGCACTGTTAATAGCACGAAATTGACATTATCAAGCAATCCAAAGCGAGGCACATAATGTGGGCATCCAGCTTCCATGGAAAGATCGACAGGGACCAGATGGGCGGCCAAGAGAATGTCATGCAACTGTCTGCCAGTAAAGAGGAGCCGTTGAACGGAGTAGTAAAGTAAGAATCCGAAGTAATTGGACCCAGTGAGACGGGGTCCTTGTTTATCCTTTTGTGAAGTTTAAGGAAGGCTGGATTGAAGACGTCTAGATGTTGATTTCGGGCATGCGCTAAGGTGTCATGCAGGAGATGGGAACTAAATGATACAGCTGCTGCACTTGGTATATCAAGTCTTCAGGTCAAGTCATCGACCAGTTTATATGGCACAAGATGTCGGGTAAAAGGGTGCATTATAGGTGGCAAGAAGGGCTTCTCTGACGCACTTGAGAGGTTCGGTGTTGTTTGCAGCATGATGTTCGCGTCGTGTTCGTGTTCGTGTCAAAGTCAAGCGCCAAAAAGTAAAAAAACCGCACGGATCCTACTCACATCACGCGTCACGAGATGTAGACCTCCTTACTCCATTTGGTAAGGGACCCAGTGGTAACGACCGGGGCACTTCGAGTCGAAACCATAACCTATCGACATCAATTCTGCCTTCTATGTCATCCAAAAAATCCAAGCAAGAGGAGGCTCTCAAGTTCCTGGATGACCTTGATTCATTCGCCCCACCTCCTGTTGACTCCACCGCAGGAACGATTTCTGTAAAATCCGGATCGGCAGCTCCTGGAACAGCGAATGAAGGTGAAGCTGCGGAAGTTCTTGCGTTCCTTGATGAAATAACGCAGAAGAGTACCGAACCTACGCGAGCGACTACCACACATATAATATCCCGCTCGGGCACTCCTACAATGAGAAAGAGCACTGAGCGCGTTCGTCTGGGAGGAGGATCATTGCTTTCGTCCTCAGCGTCTTCATCGACCACATCTTTGAACAGAACTGCAAACATTAGCGAGAAAGCAGAATTGCAGTCTTCATCATCTACTCAGCAAAGTAGTGGCGGCTGGGGATGGGGATCAGTCTGGTCCTCAGCATCTGCAGCTATGCAGCAAGCTAAATCAGTTGTAGAAGAGCAAGTTCAGCATCTACCAAAGAACGAGCAAGCGCGAAAGTGGGGCGAGGACATTGTTGGATATGCTAAATCCGCACAACTTGATAAACTTGGTACGTACAATCAGGCCGCCATTCTTGATATCTAGTGTTGACAGTTATCTAGGTCAAGATTTTAAGCGCGTTGGACTGTCTACGTTGACTGATATCCTCAATGTGGTCGCGCCTCCTATCTCGGAGCATGAAGTCATTCAAGTCTGGCTTAGCCATGATATGCAAGGTTACGAAGGAGTCGAATCTTTAGCCTACAGATCACTTGCTCGAGTAAGTGTTGTTTTTGATCAGGTAGCGCTTAGTTAAGAAGTTTTACATAAACCTCTAGGTATTGGAACAAGTGCAAGGAGGCGACCTTGTTGTCAACAGAGGAAATGAAAGTCGACCAAAGGAAGGCGTCAATGGTCGCGACCTGAATGCAGTAGATAGCTATGAGACGGCTTTGAAGCTGTCGCAGGTAGATATGGTGGCCAACTTGTTTCCATGCTATCGCTGCTAAAGCATACTTCAGGTCAACATCGAAGACGTGAGAAAGAAGAACAGCAAAGCGACCGAATTGACAAAGAACCCCAACACTGCAACTACGTATTCTCATGTTTTCCTCCGCATTCAGCCTTTCTTCAACGTTTTCACTCAACCATCTTCAACTCCTGAAACTCCTTCGGAGAGTTCTCAGCAACTTCAATTCCTGATTTACCTTTTCGACCCAGAGCACAAGATCACCAAGACTACAGTTACACAGACGGTGCCGAGCAAATGGCTTGCTCTTTGGGACGAATATGATTGGGTTGAGGATTTGATTGCTGATGCACTGAGAGTAGGTGTTGAGGTACTTGGACAGGAATATGTTGTGGATAGGATGGGTTGGGGTTCGAAAGGAGGCGACGATGCTCAAGAGGCGGCGCCCAGTGTTGGTTCGGGCGATAAGGAGGTTGAGGGATCGTCATGAGGTGCTTTGAGAATAGTCATGCTATATTCTGTTATATGCTGGGCATTCTTTCGAATTTGGTAACGAAGCCTCTGAATTCTTTCCTGTACCATTAATGCCAGTAACGATGGGCTAACTTGCCTCGTTTTTATGACAATGAAATAATGACGGATAGTTTCGCATTCGATCGCCTTGGTCGACATACTATGATACGACATCTATACAATCTATTTCTTGACTTCCTCTGGCTTTGGCGGAGGAATGTGCTTGAGATCCTCTGGTCTGCGACCCTTAGTACCTTCTCCATTCTGCTCCCATGGCGACAGGGATTCGAAATTGCTAGAGGAATTGATTTCAGTGAATATAACGCCAGTAAGAATGAAACTCATACCGGAATGCCTGTGTAAGTTGAAGAGGTTCATAGACAACGCGCTTGCGTTCTTCGTCGTAACGAACTTCAGTATATCCCTGAGAAAGATAGATAAGGGGCAGAATTCATTCGAAAGGTCATACACTTACAGTCAAAGGGAAATCTTTGCGCAAAGGATGTCCTTCGAAACCTGGACATGGCTATTAGGACTAGGAAAACAAGAAAAGAAAACAAGAATTTACCATAATCCGTCAAAATGCGGCGTCTATGTAATACACGTTTAGTATGAATATATGGAAAGCCAAAGAAACTACACACAGATCAGGGTGGTTCTCGAAGAAGATACCGAAAAGATCCCAGGCCTCACGTTCGTACCTAAACAAAACCGTGTTATTGCTGCAGTTATAGCATGAAAATGACACCAACATACCAATCAGCTCCGCTGAATACTTCGACAGCACTCGGAACAGGATCTGCCTCTCCGGCGTACGTCTTTACACGGATTCGGCCAGCGTGCTTGATACTCAGAAGGTGGTATACGACCTCAAATCGTTTTTCGCGCTCTGGGTAGTCAACACCACTGATATCCATGACTTGCTTAAATTGGCATTGTTGGTGGTCGCGCAGGAAGGTCAACACGGGGACGACGGCGGAGGGTGCTATGTATAAGGTCAACTCGTCCTTGAGAACGGAGAACTGCTGGATGAATTTTGGCAGGCATTGGGTCAGGTAGGAACCATATGTATGTAGCGCTTCTGTTGTCTCCGAGTACTGGGTGACGGTGGGATTGGGAGATGTAGGCTCATGGAAAGGAGAGGCCGACGCTGTGACATAGATTTAGCTAGACGACGTGATATTTCGGGACTTAGTGCTCACCTTTGGGCGCAGTCGTAGAGTGGATAGTATGCCTGGCATTTGCTGACGCGTATGCAACCGGCCTGGCAGAGACAGCTCTGAGGATGTTGCGTGCTCTGAGGCCAACACGGAAGGACATTTTGAGGGTAGGAGACAGTCTCAACCATTGGCAAAGCCGCACTCACTCATCACCTCGGGTTTTGCCGCTGCGGTGGATTGCTTCGCAATTCTATTCAAAGCGACACCTCTTGCCACATTTACGATTGTCCAATATGAGCACAGAAACAGACACACCATACTCAGAAATTTTCGACTCGCTGCCATATTACGACGATGACCTGCAAAAATTTCCCTACCTAAAGGAGAAGGTTGAGCAGGAATTGGCTCGCGAACTCAAAGCACCTCAAACTCTCCATCCTCGCGTCCCTCCATCTGTAGAACTCTTTGCTGTTCGTGAGGGCACTTATTCTACCAATAACACGTCATATATTTACCTCGTTATCGAATGTAGGACAACCCATTTCTAAAGGCAGAGTTGCAACGCGTTGGTTCAAACCAAGCGTTCACTCCCTTGGATTCACTCCGTTATTCACTACCTACGCCGGCCACAACCCCTGCCACAGATGAAGATTGGAAAGCAGCACTAGACAACGCTCACGCTCAACTTCAACATCAAAGAATACGGTATGTACTCTCCCTCAAATATCTGAAGTCTAATTTCAAACCATCTGCATAGGCAACAAAATTTGGCTCTTCTACAAATGTATGGCCCAAATGCTTTCCGGATACAGAACTACCTGTTAGAAGCAACTGTGAAGCAGACGGAAAAGACCCTGGAAGAATTGAAAGAGTTGATTGTCGAAGTGAATCGGGAGCGTAAAAATACACAGGTAAGAGACCCAAGTATTTTCAGTCTGTTCTAGTCTCTAAATTCTCCACGTATAGGATCGCATCGGGAAGCAACTCACCTCACTGGAGACCAGGTGGACAGAACTGATTTCAAGTGTCCTTCAAATCGAAATGGCTAATGTTGCCTTGGACGCAGAAATAGAGAGGTTGAACAAGAAAGAAGCCGACCTCGCTGAGCTATAGGATTCTCAATATCTTGTATAATCGTGTACTACTGCTACGACCGTATTCCCTTTATTATCATTCTGTGTATTAGTACTCTATGCGACGTATTCAGGATGCACTGTCGAGCGCTAAGGAAATTGGCTTGTGACGGAGTGGTCCGGCTGGATAGCCGTTTAAGGAAGTGTGATGGCCGGAATCCGGTGGTGAGGTTGCACATTGGGCAAGAGAGGTGAGAATTCATATTCTCTTCGTCCACTGGTGGTTATAACACCCCAGGTTAGTATCTGTGTTTCATCATTTCCAATCAAAACGGCAGCTCTGCGGTCATCAAACTATCATATCGATTGCTAATATTTTGTCCATGCACAGGCAGTCGAAAAAAAGAAGAGACAGGCGTGTTGCGACGCGTCTATGGCTCACGCTACTCAAGATACTACGGTGTTTTCGGATTCAACTGGCCAGGAGCTAAAGGAACAGGCGGTGGAGAGCACGGGAGGCGAGGTGGAGGCCGTTGTTGCTGGGCAGACAGGCGAAGGGTCGCCCTCAGCTCTTCCAGTGGCAGGGCCCGACGCACCTGCGGAGAAGGCTGCGTCGCAGACTTCGACCGATGCCCAGTCGACCGAGCCTCCATCTCGCCCCTCTCTGATCCCTTTGGGCTCAACTCACACACAGAGCTCAACCTTGACCCCCGTTGCGCCTCATCCCAAACGCTTCAGCTCCGTAAGCATCAACAAGAAGTTCCTGGAGAAGAACACCGCATCAGGTTCGGCCGCTGCTTCTTCCTCCTCTTCCACCTCGAAGGCAGGCAGTCCATCGAGTAAGCTGTTTTGATATGCCAGCTATGTGTGCTCCCATCACTGACTGGCACACGTTCTAATGATAGCGAGGCCATCCGCTGCGCCAACTTCGTCACACTCTCGTCTAGTTACTGCCAAACTCACGGCAAGCCCAGCTGTCGCCTCCTCAACAGCAGGGTGGTCGCGTCCATCCTCCGTTGCACCTTCTACTGCGGGAACAAGTTCCCCAATCAGTACATCACCCCTGCCAACCGCCCCTACCACTCAACTTTCAACGACCTCTGCACCACAACTTCCTCATGCCGGAAAGGTCATTCTCCCTCAACCGAGAGCTGCTATGACACAGCTCGTGTCGCAGAAGGAACACACTGCTCCAAAACCAGTCTGGGGAAACGTCAAACAACCAGCGGCAGCGTCAACGCGGCAGGATATCCAACCAAACGACTTTCCAACGGCAGCCGAAGTAGCTCATAGCAGCCTACTCAACTGTCTGTTTCTATACTCTATACTGTTTCTGTGTGCTGACTTCTTTTTATAGCTACGCACAAACAAGCCAAAGCGGATGAAGCCAAAGCCACTTCGGAGTCTGCTAAACAGTTGAGATCAGAGGAAGCAGATACCTTCCGCGGCGTTCATTTGGATCCCAACGCTCATCATTGGGACGAGGTTTGATCCTTCACACTATATCTTTTCTCTCTGAGATCTCATCACATCAATTTTTCTTAGGAAGAAGACGATGATAACTTCTTGGATGGTGTGATTGAATTTGGGGATGGGCGTCAGTACAAAATTGAGTCAAACGACCAAGCTGGGCCTTCTGGACCACAAGGTGCAAGGCCGACAAATAGTGATGGTACGGTATCCTCTGGTTCTGTCAGCAAGGAGGAGCGTTTCGTAGACGATTTCGACCGTAGTTGGCCAAAGTCACGGACATCACCCGCATCAGCACCACGAGATTTCCCTTCCCCTGCTCCACAGTCCGCTAGTCTAAACGTCTCACCCGTCATCTCACATGCAGCCCATTCTCCCCAAGACTCTTCTCGTGTTCTGTTCAACGAACGGTCAAATCGGCTAGAACCTTATAGCCAATCTCATCGACCCGGACAAGGACCTTTCAGCGCAAAGAGGCCAGGTTTTCAAGAAGGATCTAGCCCTGTAGAATCAAGACACGCACCACATAATGTCCAGGTCTTACAGAAGGCTGCACCAAGCGATCTCCGGTCACGAAGATTTAGTTCTACTAGTAATAACGGGCCGGCCAATGGGTTTGTAGCCGACAGAACCTACCGTCGCGATGTACCACCGCATAGTCCACGAATGACGCGAGACCTTCCACCTCACACTACCGAAAGGGACTTGGATGCTGATAGAGGGAGAAGAACGAGTATGGGTCCTCCGCCCTTACCCTCCCATGCCATGAAACAAGAAGCAGGGCGACAACTACCACCTCATCTTTCTCAAGTATCTCCCAATATTCCCACTCGCCGACTTTCTTCCCGCGACTCTCGATTCTCCCCTTCAGAAGCATCTGTAGGACTGCCTTCAAATTTAGGGTGTTTGCCTCCCCAATCACCTGCTGTCTCGCATTCATCCCTATTGCTTGTATCCCCTGCGGTACTTGCCAATATTCCTCTTCCCTTGTCAGCACCTGAATTGGACGAGGTCCGCAAGGATGTCATGCATACTGCTGCTGAGAGAGCCAAACAGCGCAGACAACATGAAGAGGCTGAACGAGAAGCACAGAAAGAGCGGGCACGACGTAAAGCTGCAGAAATTGAGGAGAAGATGAAGGCGAAGGAAGCAGAAAAGCAGAAGTCAAAAGAACATGAGGAAAACGACAAATTGGCAAAGGTTTGTTCTGCTTGCCATTATAGCTCGGTGTTAAGCTCATGCAACGTCGTTTTAGGAGAATGAAGCTATTTCTTTTATTGAAGCCGCTGTCAAATCTGTTGAAGTAACCCCGCCTGTGGACGAAATGAAAACGGATACTAAGCCAACTGGTCGCCCTCCGCCTTTGAAGATTACTCGGGCTCAAGCAGTCGCTGAACCTTCCACTTCTACGCGAGGTGCTATTCCTCCCCGAAACGCTCCACCCAGTGCTGTTATACCCACACCCGCCACACAGGCACCATCATGGCGAGTTCGGACGACACAACCACCTCCTGCTACGCCGCGTCAAATACAGCCCCGTCCAGCGCCATCTACTCCGTTCATTTCATCGACGCCCTCAGCAGCCGAACAGGTCGAAACCATTGCTGGAGAGTCAAAAGATGATCTGGAAGTTGTGGATTTTTCTGATATGGGTAAATTTGTTGGTGTACATGAAGGTACCGCAACTGCATTGGTAAACGTGCCTGAAGAAAAATCGGAATATGCAGCACTTTCGAAACTTTCACGGCCGTTGGCTTCTGATTTCTTCGACGAGCCAGTTCAACCGAACGATACTGTACCAGATTCAAAGAAGGCCGAATTTGGCGCGTGGAGGAGAAAGGTATCGCAGGATGTCAAAGATCCAACTATACATCGCCCAACGACTGAAGTCAAAGCCGAAGTTGTAGACAATGACAAGAAGGTTGTTTCAAATGTTCAAGCGGCAACAGAACCTTCGCAGGATCAGCCTGAACCCATGAAGGAACAACCAGAACCATCATCCACTTCTACCAATGGTCTAGCTGCCCACCTCGATCAGAATCATGCATTACAACAAGCGCAGACATCTCCAACCTCACATCTGCAACGGGCTCCGCGTGGCCAAACTTCCTATAAGGAGGCCAATATGTCAGCTTTGGATGATGCCATGTCGCGAATAAAGGGTGTTTTAGTGGGGATGCATGCTCATGAGCCCGCGAAGGAGGCCACTCCAAATAATGGTGTTGTACCGGAACTGCAATCACAACGTCCAGTGCAGAATGTCCAACAACCTACATCACAGACGCCTATGCGAGCTCCTAAAGATCGCTGGGTCCCCCCTCCTCTCCGGCCTCGAAGGTTCGATGAACACGATGAACCACGAGAAGTATTTCTGTATACTGTACTACAATTGCCTCCTTCGCCAGAAACATCACCTTTTGTCAAACTCCCTTCTGCATCTCGCCCGATGGGACCTGTCCAGAGGAAGCGGTTCGATCTGTTCATCAAGCGGCCATTCCAAGCGCGCCTGGATATTCTTTCATTTGATCCGCCTGTCCCTGACATGAATCGCCGAGACTTGTCATTGAACGATGTTCTCTTTGGCAAGCCACCACCTGCGCACAAGGCAAAGTTTAAACATCGTGTCTTACTTCCGCAATTGCGAGGAGGGCCAAAAGTCAGCATCCCAAACCCTACCTCTGCCAAACTCAACGGGGTAGGCGCCTTTGGCCGACCTATAGTAGCAGACGGCGCATCGACTTGGCGAAAGCCAGCACCCTCGCCAGCTATCAAAAGCGACTTCGATGTTGATGGGTCCGGCCTTGATACTACCAGCCGCTCACCACCGCCACAACATACGCCTCCCGAGTCAACTGTTGCATCGATTCCTAAGGCTAGTGAAAGCTCGCCGCCGAAGTTTGACGGAAATGCGTCTACTCGACCACGGCCTAAGATGCCTGAAGGTTCTGCTGTTGCTTTCAGGCGGGATTCGCGCATCGATGTCGTCGAAGCTGATACGAAGCCCCTTGTAAATTTCATTGTTGGGAGTCAGTTAGAGGAATCAAGCCCAGTACATGATTCCAAAATGACGATAGTTGCAAATGGCCCTAGTGAACAGAGCAAAACGGCCGTTAACGGGGTGATTTCTACAAAATCTAGTGAAGAGAAGCCTTTACCGAGTCCTGTTCCAGACAATGATCCCAAAAGCTCCGAAATTTCTGTATGTAATTTTACCTGTCGACTCATTTCAATGATCTCATTCTTTTTTCAGACTGCTCAAGTCCTTGTGACGCCTCCAACTCATCATTCCTCAGCCTCTTGGGCTCGCTCATCCATCAGCTTGACTATCAAAGACTCGCCGGCTCGTGCACCCGATCCAGAGCATCTAAAAGCTGTTTGGTCTCAAAGTTCGAATAAGGCTGGCCTCCATGCCATAAATTCGTTGGAAGGAATTGCAGACGACCTGACTGCTCTGCCTTTCACTCTTCAGGAGATGAAGTCCGAAGACGGTGAAACACCTCCGCCATCATTACCGACAGCTCCTTCCCGAATGTCCCTCCATGATGTAACAAGAGCTTTCCAAACGGTACCCACGTCATCATCTACTTCTAGCCAACCGCCACATAGGAGTACGTTCTCTCCGCCCTCTACTCAAGCGCCTGTAGCCCGTCCCATACCCACGACCCCCTCTTACACGTACTCTCCAGTGCCCCAGAACAACATGCGCCCACCTGGCCCATATGTTTCCTATCCTTCTCCAATGATGAGCCATTCTCCGGCTCCAGTTATGTACGGGGTGTCAAGCCCAGTCCCAAGCAGGATGCAAATGAATGGACATACCCCCTTGTATAGTCAACCTATGTGGGTTACCGTGCCCCCGCAAACTCATGGGAACATGATGCGACCTATCCCTATGCCGTACCAAACCCAAATGATGGGATATGCTTCACCAGGATATGCCCCGCAGCCTATTCCCGTCACACCTACATCACAGAACGGAAGTCGTGGCCGTGGTATGCAAATGATTAGCCCTGTAATGGCCCATGCTCATGCCCATCCTGGACCGGCTATGTATGGCGGTAGCCCAGTAATGCTCCACACAGTACAAGTTCCCCAAAATCACAGTTATGCACCAACTGGACGTGGGCAACCAAGAACAGACAATGGCCACATGCCTGGTCCAACGCCTGGTCAACAGCAACATGTACACCATCCGGCGTCGCATGGTGGATACAATGCTGGACCCACTTCTTCATTGAGGTCTCAATGGTGAACATTTTCGCTTTACCCTTGTAAATCTTTGTACGGTTTACCTAGTATTTTTTGTTATTGTTTTCGTACACTACATGCAGTTTTTGCATATGTTATATCACGCACATTTCCCGGCCATTGCAAAAGTTTAGGAAGTGATTAATATATACCTAAGCGCATCTATAATTCTAAAACAACACTAGCAAGCCAATTGAACAGCTTGTTTTGCGGCCTCATCAAGACTATCAAAGGGTATAATTGTCAAGCCAGAGTCCTTAATCATCCTTGAGAGTAATGTAAGTGACCTGCAAATTTAGTACTGTGATGGTAGTGACAGGACTCACTGCTTGGCTTCATCCTCTTTCGTGCCTTTCAGTCGGACAACCAAAGGAATAGTCAAGTTCAATTCTTTTGCGGCCTTTATCACACCTTCCGCAATGTAATCACATCGCATGATACCTAGAAATATGGTTTTGAAAATTGGAGAGCGAATCAAAAGTATGCAGACATACCACCAAAGATATTAATGAAGATACTCTTGACTTTGGGATCAGTGACAATGATTTCAAATGCTTTCTTGACAGTCTCGGGTGTCGCACCTCTGAAATACTATCAGAAAATATCGATATGGAAAATACAAGAGCTTACCCTCCGACGTCAAGGAAATTGGCGGGATTACCGCCATGAAGAGAAAGGACGTCCATAGTGGCCATAGCGAGACCAGCCCCATTGACAAGGCAGCCAATGGTGCCATCCAATTTGATGAAGTTGAGGTTGGCCTTTTGAGCTTCGACCTCGGAAGGTTCTTCCTGTGAAATATCGCGAAGGGCAAATATTTCCTTCTGGCGGAATTCAGCATTATCATCGAACCCGAATTTGGCGTCCATGCTGGAAAAGATATAAGCTTTATGAACATGAAATCGCAGAAGTAGACTCGTACCAAAGAACTTCGCCGTCAATGGCCAAAGCCATAGGGTTGATTTCAATTTGAGTCGCGTCTTTGTCCTTGAAAAGGCGGTATAGATTGATGAAAATGTCGGCAGCATCGCTCTGGTTTTTCTCAGTTTTGAATCCGAGTTTCTTTGCCACGGAAAGTGCCTCCTCCTTCGAGAGCCCTTTCTCGAAGTTGATGGGGGTTGTGATGATAGCAGAAGGATCGCTTGCAGCAACTTCCTCGATGTTCATACCACCCTGAGCTGATGCAACTAAAACCACGCCTTGAGAAGCACGATCGTTCAGGACAGCGACGTAGTATTCGTGTTCCGGGGTTCTGCATTCAGCTAGCATGACCTGTACGTTCATTTAATGCCATAACGAGAAGGAAGGCAAAAAGCGCCTACGGCATTGCAGATGCGTCCCTGAGCTCCGGTCTGCTTCGTGATAAGGTGGGCCTGTAGCATCTTTGATGCAATTTCTTTTGCTTGCTGAGGGCTAATAAGAACGTCATGGTCAATTAAATTTGATGAAGACGGTCGAAAGGTATGACCTGTCAATGAGGTGCACCCCTCCTTGGAAACCATTGTCAAATTTGCCTTTTCCTCGTCCTCCGGCGAGAACTTGAGCTTTGATAACTAACTTGTCCACACCTGATGATGGATTCAAGAGAGTTAACACAAGTTGTCAATCAGTTGTGTTGAGAGACGGCATAGAGGGTTTATCAATCTACCGAAGTTGCTTGCGACGTCATAAGCTTCTTGTGCACTTCGCGCAGGCATGCTTTTCGGTGTTGCAATGCCATACTGAAAAAACTTTTGAAAATGTGCATCTAAAGAATATCACACCGGAAACAGACCTCATTCAAGAGTTTCATCGATTGATATTCATGGATAGAGAGAAACCGCTTCTGCCCTGCAGAGGTAATCTGGAATCAAAGGTCAGTGAACAATGAATTGTGGTCGCTTCTATGCTCACACGCGCCAACGAGCTTGCTTTCCTTAAAGATGTCAGCATTGGTAGGATATAATAGAATACAGCAGCGAAAGGAGGTGGAGAAAAGTAAGAAACGATGAGGTGTTAACCCTACGGCATTGGCATAGCCGACTGTTACCGCAAACGGATTTATTAGTCAGCAATTCACGGCATACATAAGGCACCGCAGAGCTGCCTTTTTTCTCCAACCTAGAGTGCAGACGACGGTCGATGCTTTTTGAAACTCTTCCTGTCTCTCACCCATCGCCTTTCTTCTGAATGGGAATTCGGGAACAGCTCTGGAAGATTGATTTTCTCGCCTTGAGTTCGGGGGACTTATTTTTTTCTTGGGTCGCCCGAAATTAGGCAGAGGAACATACTCCGACAGTCCATGCTTTTGTATCCATCATCATACCCCCGCCGATTGATAATGTACGGTTTAACAACCGAAGCTGTCAACCTGACGTCCAGGAGGCGAACGCGAGGCAAGATTATGGATTTTTTTGGCCTCATTGTCGATGCTCGTGGAATATTTTGTTTCATTGACGTATATGTACCCTATTCGATCATATATCATTTAGTTTGATTTGCCCCTTTGCAATGGTACACCTTGAGACACCCCCCACATCCTCTATCATGTCTGCGTCTGACTCTCATCATCTCAAATCGCCTAACTCTGACTACGATAGAGTTGAACAACAACTCGCAGTAGCCAAGATCATTCTTTCCCAGGCCATCGATTTATTGGACAATCATCTGATTTCTGACGACCAACTAACGGTCAATTCTACTCATCTTCCCGGTTCGACAATTGGTGAAACGGATTCTTCTGTTCGTCTTACGCCGCTAAAGTTTGTTTCTTCAGGAAAGCATTTACGACATGCACGCGATCACTATGTTCTGCTAGCAGACTGCATCTCAAGTCCCTCTCCTCGTGTTCTATCATACGACACGAGGATCCGAAATACGCCAATGGAAACGAGTCTTGACGGTGCTCGCAAGGCCTTGCACCAAGCAATTCACCAGCTAGAATGCGTCGTTCCGAAAGCTGACTTCGACGAAGAAATCACGCTGGAAGCCGTGACTCCACATCACCATTCGTTCAAAACAACGATAGGACGAGAGGTGAGTTTCCCTCCTATTCCACCCTCTTGACGTACTCAAGACTAGAAGCTGTGGTTTGCGAGTTTACATTGTGTGCATCACTGGTCTATGGTGAGCATACTACCCTCAGATCTTTGATAATGGTCATCTAAAATGTTGACCCATATAGGTACGCGTTATTGCTGGCGAGATGGTATGCAAATTGAATGTATAATTTGCTCAAGTATAATACGAATCTCATTATTTGCTTCTACTAGGGAATACAACTTGACCCGGATTTTGGGTTCGCGCCATCGACATTGGTGTATCAGGGTGAATCGAACATGTATATCAAGTGAGACGACGCTGATTCAAGAATCAATTGGCCAGACCGTGATGTACCCCTAGGTAGGGGCAAGCTGTGATTCAGAAGCCTCCTTCAGTATTTCCCCCGCCTTTAGGTACATATTGTGTTATATAGTATCAGAAGGCATGCCTTCAGCTTGATGTTCATATTCGTATTTAAAAGAGTGCTTTCAGTGACGTAAAATTGCTTGCTTTGGAAGGCATTGCCAAATAAATCCTCACGAGGTTTGATCATGCTTGTGCCGAATTTGTACCATCTCCGGGGTCATAAACATCCCTCATTCCTCTCGTCTAAAGTAATGAGATAGCCCAGATAATACGCCTACAACATGTCAGAAAATATGATTCCCCTCGAAGGCGAGACACAGAAGAAGCGTGTGGTGCGTTATAGAACTGTCTTTACTACATCCACAACATACTTACAAACGCCTATTTCTTTGACGTTAGTGTTACTTTTTCGACTCAGATATCGGAGGTTTCCACTATGGCCCTGGGCATCCGTATGTCTACTTTTGACGCGTATTCAAGGTCATTCTAAGTGATTTTGATGCTTCTCGAATCAGCATGAAACCCACGCGTATAAGGATGTGTCACTCCCTTGTCATGAATTATGGACTGTATAAAAAGATGGAAATATTCGTGCGTCCTCATTCTTCACCATTTTTTTCCCGCTCTAACATGCATGCTGAACGTACCAATATATAGCGAGCAAAGCCTGCCACAAAACGTGAAATGACCCAGTTTCATTCCGACGAATATGTGGATTTCCTGAACAGAATTACTCCAAGTAACATGAATTCATATGTGAAGGAACAACACAAATGTATGTGTAGATAGCATGTCCCTCTCTGCAAAGGCACTCATTAGAATCTTCGTGCAGATAACGTTGGCGACGATTGCCCAGTTTTCGATGGACTGTTTGAGTACTGTTCTATCTCTGCTGGGGGTTCTATGGGTCAGTTATGTGCCACGCTCTCAATGTATCATTTTTAATCTGGATTTTATTGCAGAGGGTGCAGCTAGATTGAGCCGTGATAAGTGCGATATCGCTGTGAACTGGGCAGGGGGACTTCATCACGCTAAGAAGAGCGAAGCCAGCGGCTTTTGCTACGTAAATGGTATGTTCTAGAAAGCTCACAGCACTTGTATCAAACTCATTTATCCTCAATAGACATCGTTTTGGGTATTCTGGAACTGCTACGGTAAAAACTCAGTTCTTCTGCTGAGCGTAGTTGATCTGACTCCGTGGTTGAATTTCAGATACCATAACCGTGTTGTATATATCGACATCGATGTTCATCACGGAGACGGAGTGGAAGAAGCGTTCTACACTACGGACAGGGTCATGACCGTCAGTTTTCACAAATACGGAGAGTATTTCCCTGGAACTGGAGAGCTTAGAGTGCGTAATGAGCTTTCGGGTGTACGGAACGCCTTCGATAACATTCTTCATAGGATGTTGGTGTCATGAAGGGCAAATACTACGCTCTCAATTTTCCTCTCAGAGATGGAATAAACGATGGAAATTACAAATCTGTATTTGAACCTGTGAGTACTCCTTCCAAGGCTACTTGTTATTGCTAAGCAGCTTCTACAGGTGATCCGACAAGTCATGGAATCGTATGACCCCTCGGCCATTGTCCTACAGTGTGGCACGGATTCTCTTTCTGGGGACAAACTAGGCTGCTTGAATTTGTCAATGCGCGGTACGATTACTCTAGATCTTTTCGTTGAATATGACTCTGACTATGGGTGACTCTTCAGGTCATGCCAATTGCGTCAAGTTTGTCAAATCGTTCAATAAGCCTCTACTACTTCTTGGAGGTGGTGGCTACACAATGCGTAACGTCAGTCGTACATGGGCGTTCGAAACAGGAATAGCAGCTGGCGTCGAACTTGGTCCAGGTGTGTTGTTGTTTCTATATGATTTTTGTTGGACATTGTGACATAATCTGACTGCTGTTGTGGTTTAGAAATCCCTGTAAACGAATATTACGAATACTTTGGACCCGATTATCAGCTTGATGTCAGATCATCCAACACAGATGATTTGAACACCCCTGCGTATCTAGATCGCGTCAAACGAATTGTTCTAGAAAATCTGCGGCATGCTGGAGGGCCCCCTAGTGTCCAGATGCAGAGTAAGAATCCTCTTTTTTCTTCTTGGATATGACTGACTTTGACGAACTCAGATATTCCTTCTATGCCAATTGATGAAGCCATGGATGACCCTAACGCTGATGAAGACTTCGATGATCCCAACGACCGGCGGCCGATGCGTTTGTTAGATTCAAGAAGACAGGCAGATGGAGAACTATCAGACTCGGACGATGAAGGAGATGGTGGACGTAGAAATCATACCCTTTACCGTAATCGGGACGGTGATGATCTCAACGGCGGACATAAGTTTGGCCTCGGAGGAGGTATCTTGAACGCTGGATCTATGTCTTCTCATGGTGCTGGTCCCAGTGGTCATACAACAGCTGTACGGATATTGTCAGTATCTGGTACCGCTGGTGCGGATTTGACCATGGACGTTGATACTCCTTCTGCTGAGAGTAATGGAGGAGGTTCAGGAACGGAAGCACCTATCTCCAATGGGGAGCCCGAAATTCATGTCGGGGCGGAAGCTCAAAAACTGGAAGACGCTCCCGCTCCGGCGGCGGTACCCGATCCTCAGACGTCGACAAACGACAAAATGGATGTAGACCCTGCTGCTCCTACCTCAGCACCCTGATATAACCACTGCTATTTTGGTTTGACTGTTGTGTACTTTGCTATATTCGCTGTATTCTCTATTTAATGTACGTCTGCCCTTGATCCTAGAATTTACGTCCAAGACCGCCAGACGCTATAGTAGCAATCGTGAGGGCAATGGATTGTAAGTATCACTATTCTGAATACTGTTCAACTTGACCGAGCCGCTAATCAGTCAACACGTGATGAGTCGCGAGTCAGCAAATTACCTCTTTAGCTCATCGAGGTTGCACTCCTTCATACGCAATTCAACTGATTTGTGTCTCTCGTCTGTAAAATGTCTCATACTACAGAAAGACCCTCTACTCCTCCTCCCAATCTGGTCACAGAAACATCTCTCACACAGTCGACTCCGGAACACACAAAGCAAATTGAGATCAACCGACTGAAAGGTCTTTATACTACTCTGTCACATTCATTAAAGCCATCGCAGCTTATTTATTTGAATCGACAGCGAAGGCTGCTCAAAGGGAAAGGGAACAAGGGGCTTCTTCCTCATACGTTAATTCGAACAACAAACGACCTTTAACAGGACAAAGTGCAATTGATTCTGGGGCATCTTCTAAACCACTCAAACGCGATACGAGACTTGGAACCTACTTTGAATATGATCTTTCGAAGATGGTAAACTCTAAAGGAGGTTTCTTGATAGATGATGGAAAGAAGGTTGACGAAGAACTGAAGAGAAAGGAAGCTGAGCGCGAGAAGCAGCGAAACATTCACAACTTGGACATCCGTAAGTGCCAACTTTGTTTCCAAACCTGACTCTCACTCAAATCGGCTTTTGTGGCATAGCGATGTTTCTTGATCCCGGTATGAATCCAAAATGTCGAGAATGTCAATCAATGGATATCGATCCAGTATACATGAAGGTTTTCGACTGCCTTGTCTGTAAAACATGTCAGCGCGAGAAACCAGAAAAATACAGTCTTCTGACTAAGACAGAGTGTAAAGACGTAAGTCCAGAAGCTTGCCTAAATCTGAACGGTTGTTGATACTTGAATAGGACTATTTATTGACTGACCGTAAGCCTCAAAATTAGTTTTGCAGTGTCCGCGCTCATATCCCATCCTTGTAGCGGAGCTCCGCGACGAAGAGGCTATGCCTCATCTTCTCAAGGCTAACCCACATGCATCCACGTATGCGAACATGATGCTGTACCTTCGCTACCAGGTTGAAGAATTTGCCTGGAAGAAATGGGGTTCTCCTGAAACTTTAGACGCCGAATTTGAACGACGAACAGCAGAAAAGAGAAAGAAAAAGAACAAGAAATTTGAACAAGGCTTGCGTGACTTGCGCAAACGCACCAAAGAAGGTATTTGGCAACGTCGGAAAGATGCAGAACACAAGCACGTCTTCGGCGCAGTCGAAGGAGTCTCAGATGGTATAGGAGAACAAGTTTGCCACGAATGTGGCTTCACGATTGAAGTCGAAGAATTGTGATTATTCGGCCAACTGACTGTCGGCATCTGTTATCATCCTACATCAAGACTCTCCAGTCTCCAAGGACCCGCTTTCGGACGGTGACAACATATCGCGTTGAAACTACCTTCCAAGCGTGATCGGGTTGCAATTACTTAATAGATTTTGCTCTCCGTGCAGCTGTTATTTCTTCAGCTCGCAATGACCACCTCATATCTGAGTGCCCAATAATTGCTGTTCCAAGGCAGCAGATGGTGACTAGTACCAAATACAAAGGCATTGCATATACGGTATTCCATGCTGACAGAATGATGATTTACTTTAAATACAGCCAATATGGTTGGTATATCTATACCCCTGTTAATGCATCACACTGTCATTGAAGATTACACTTATCACTATTCTCAAAAAATTGTGGGCCCTGATTGGCCTCCAAAATATGAGGTCTCGAGAGATTCAAATTGGAAGTGCCCACAACCAAGTGGGACTTTCGGCTATCCGGGTGACAGTGCATTACCGGAAGTACCTTCGAAATCTGTCGCGCCGTTACCGAGTTACAATCCGCCAGCTTGACTTGCTCTATATCATAGGCAACGCCTATCCTATTGCATCGTCCCGTAACTTCTCTACTCCTGTGTCTTTTGGAAAAGCTCTATTATCATGAACGAGGATGCTTCAGGCAGCTTGAATCAAGCCGAGCATGAACAAATCTCGACCTCGCTCGAAGTAGAGCAGATTGAAGTAAATCTGTTCCGCTCCAAATCTCTGTGGTTGCCTATGCGTGCTCGTGGTGTATTTGGAGGGCAAGTTTCTCGAAGCCACATACCTTGAATCAAGCCGACTAAACGAGGGAACAGTCAGGTCATCAGTCAAGCTTTGGTGTCTGCTACGAACTGTGTCGATTCTGCCCTAGCTCTTCACGTTAGTAAACGCCCTTCTAGATGATGAAGGAATCAGCTAACCCTCTTTCGAAAATTTCTATGTCAAATTCAGTCCTTGCATGTACGTCTAAGGGATCACTTGTTTCTTCCGACTATCTCAATCTAATGGCGCTTTCACAAAACAGTGCTATTTCCTGACGAGTGGATCTCCTTCTACGCCAATTATCTACAGCGTTGAAAGGTTACGAGAAGGGAAATCTTACGCTACCCGCTCTGTCAAGGCTGTTCAGAATGGCAAGATCATTTTCATTATGCTCTGCTCTTTCCAAAGACCAGAACCGTGGCAGCCAAGTCATCAATGGAAAATGCCCGCAGTGCCTACTCCTGAGGAATGTCGGGACGAAGAAGTCAGTTATATGCGCGTGATTCAAGACCCAAAATCAGACCCTCGGATTGTGCAATACTTCCAGGAGAGATTGACTGTGAGCATATATTCCTGTCGACAATCATACAATGCTCATCGTAAAATTCATCGTCTAGGAACGTTCACGTAGTCCTGTTGCTATAAAAGTAGCACATTCTCATCAAGTAGATGAAGCTGGTGTCGTGAGATATATGTATTGGATGAAGGCGCGTAGCATACCCAAATACGAAGCACCCTTCCAGAAGGTCGGCCAGTGTCCAGTCCCTGTTCATGCTCTTGCTCATATAGCACCTTCCAGTGTATATTGGGCTATATGTCAGATCTTCAATTGTATGATTTGCTTCATTTCTCAAAAATCTTGAACCTTATCCCACAAAAGCATTTCTTCAGCCTCTCGCATTATGAGACTAAAGGCAGGAGTCGAAGGTTCCGGTGGACTAAGCATGCTTGTAAGTACTTCTCTTATTTCCTGAACGATAGCGATCTAAATTCCTCTCTCCTCTAGTCAACTCTTGACCATGCTATATGGTATTACAGGTACGAATGATGACGTATTAGCATTGTATTTTGGAGCACGACTCTGACTACATTATACGACAGTAATGATTTTGATGCAGGTGACTGGCTACTTTATGTGGTATGTTCCGACATTCTGCACCTCTCAAATTATTGCTCATGTAGAATGAAGATGGACTGCCCGTCAGGTGGCTCTGGTCGTGCTATCGTTCATGGACGTGTACGTTCCAAGTGTACCATTTGTCGTCAATATTGAATACTGATAAAACATTTAGTTCTTCACTCGAGATGGTAAACTTGTAGCTGTTACCTCACAGGAAGGCGTCGTGCGCGCGGATGTCAGAGGGCCCACGAAAACACATAAACCGAAGCTGTGATCTCTGCGGACTTCCAATCAAATAGACAACCCATCTAATAATCGAGCATAGCATCTGCCTATACCCAGAACATCTCATTAATTGCCAGTAAGTCTTATTGGCCTAGAGAGATAGAAAATTTATATCTACATATTTCTGAACTTTGATCACTTGTTCTCAACGTCGCTTCAAGTCGAGTTTTTTTGATAGGTATATGCGAAGTCGAACTGAGAACTGAGAACTCTTGAGCGGTTGAACTCACACATAGCCCCAAATCATTGCAAATGGGGATTGACGCCCAAATTCCTATTTTCTTAAGGAGAAGCCTATCATCCATTTGTGACAATAGTCGCAAAGGAACTAACATCTCAAGATCTCATCCCCAAGGTACTGTGAAGTTCGACAAGTGAGATACTGCCCAGTTCCATTTAATTATGCCTCCACGCGCTCAAACAAGAACACCTAGAAGCCAGCTCACGCCTGAGTAACTCCCTAAGAACGTCCAAGCTTAATTGCGCGCTCTATCAGGCGAAGTCATCGTGATGCAACGACTGTAATGAATAGCACTGAACAATAAACCTTCTCAAAGCTTCTCACACGACAGGTACTATGTATACAAGGATCCGACGGTTCATTGTCATGTTTATAATTACCTGCCGTACTTGGGTATTATCCAGAAGATACGGAGTACTTACGTCTCTAGCCACATGCCATCCTCGATACTCCTCACGGAATGTCCTACGTGTGAGGTTTTTCCATTAACGGTTCTGCACTAGGGATACCTTTCAGACCAAATTCAGACGCTGAGCTCGCGAATCAATATATCGGAGGGCCCAATTCGATGAAGCACCTCATAATACATAATAAGGCCGCCATGGCAGGAAGAGTCTATTGTAGACCTCAAATACGATGGAAACCGTCAGTCCTGTATTACGGCCAGTACGACAGTGAGACGTATTCTCACTTGATTTCTACCTATTTCCTTAAACAAAGGCCTGGAGGATGTAACCATAAGACTAGCTGGCCGGTAGTTGACATGCGAAGATACAAGGCTGCTTCAACAGTGGAAGAAAGTGTGAACCGAGTCTAGAGAGCGCTGGGTGCCTCTTAAATTCTTATTGTTCAAAATATGGCCAGGAAATATCACATTTGGTTCGCCCCGATTACGACATCATGAAGCGATGCCTTTCGTGGTATGCAAGTAATTTACGTGGGGGGTTGGTGGGAGGACTCATCGTGACTTGTGAGGTAGATATGGATGGTTATGATTAGAATGGGATATACGATTATTGGGTGTCTGCTCGTGGTCAATTATTGTAATTTGCAACGCAGGCCGTTTGACGTTGTGATAGCTTTTTGAAAATTCACTTCCGAAGATACTGGTAGTCTGAAAAGTCTAGAATGCTTCGCAATTTTTGAAATTCATCTTTAGGAGGCGATCTTAACTCGGAACTGAGGGAATGTGATTCGCTACCGAAGCCGTCAGCAGATATAATTTCGAGTCACGCGATAGATGACCGCGCAATTAAAAACGTCGTACATTGCAAGGGTAAGAACATGAGCGCTCGGTCTAAGATCAAAGGCAAATAGAAGCGATGCTTCGAACTTCTTGAGAACCATCGACAGCTAAGCCTATGTACAATTCAAGTCAAACGAAGATTCAGGGAAACAAGAGAGAGCGATTGCAATACAAGGGGAGGCATATTGATGCAGGGTAAAGGCGATTCAGATGTGTGCCTTGAGGACCAGGAACATGCACAAGAAGCGGTTGGTGGGTGTTGGGAAGGGTGTGCGTTTGGGAGCGAGCGACAGAGAATGTATAACGTAGTATAGCTAAGACAAGGGAGGTCTCTGAACTTAGTTCTTTTTACGGAACGAACAGCCTAGAGAGATGGGCAGATGAGAATGCGAAACAAAGATGGGATTGTGTGTGGATGTACGCACCCTCTGTCAGCCTGGCCTTTCCTCCAGTAGGCTGGCACAACACGCTTGTGCACGAAGGGCAGACGACAACGGTCTGAGCATGCGAGAAAACGGCTGTGATGGCAAAGCAACCTGGAGAGCAAAACGCGGAAAACATGAGTATGGTGTGCGATCGCAAGAAAGACAAGACCCGGGGCCGTCATGTGCAGTGATTGGGTTGGCGGGACGATCTACTCACCAGGGCACTTGACGTCCATGAAGTACGAGTTCGGTGACTGTACGAGACGCTTGAGTTTGTGCTGCTTGGCCTCGTGCTCAGCAGTGGGGTTGAGGAGATCGACGGCGAGAGTCTGGAGGTACGGTCAATTTCGAGCGCGACGGCGAGAACTACGGCGTAAAACGCACCATGATAGTCTGATGTATTCCTGGGACGGGTTGCGGGCTGATATACCTCTTTTTGTTTTGTTGGCTTGACGCTGCGCGGTAAGTTGTGTGGATAGTGTAAAGAAGGTTTGCGTTTCTCGCACGGAGTCTTAAATATTCGGAAGCCGCCGCGGCACTTTCAGCTGGTGCATTCTGAGTCTCCCGATGACCTCAATGGATTCTCCTCGACTCAAGATTTTCTCCGCTCGGAATGAAGATGTACAGATGTAACGAAAGGTGCTGCGCGTCAGGGCAGAGTTTCGAAACACTGGGGCATCAGAAGTGATCAGAAGAAGAGAGCAAAGTAACAAAAGCAAAGGAGGGACAATAAAGCAGGAATGATGGATACGAAAACAAGGCGTAGCGGGAAGTCGGGATTGCTGGAGAGGAATACAAGGTTGTGCGTAGTGTGGGAGTCGGCGGTAGGGGGCAGGAAGCCTTATTGTGAAGGACAATAGCCCTCACGTGGACGACTTGTCCTTGTATTTGCCTAGCTGCCTCACCTGCGCTGGCTGCTTTTATAAACGCGGCCTGTGCTGAACACAACCCAGGACCCGGTTTCCTTCTGCTCTCAGTCTTGTCTCATTCCCCCTATTTCAATTACCCCTACCGTAAGCGATCGCGACTTATAAACGCCCGTCTACTAACCTTTCTTCCAGACCACGCTCTCTTTGTGCTGCACATATTCGTAGACATCTGCATAAACTCTCGCAGACCATCATCCACGATCTCCTCTTCGTTACTCTCCAAGCTCTCTTTATCGCCGGACGATACCCTTCGCGCATTTATCTTTAACGTATCTCACGCAATGGCCTCTTCGTCTCAGTCTCTTTCTGTCGCTGTCGCCAACACCATCACCTTCCTCACCGCGAAGCTCCAAGGCACGTATGCGCCCAGCACTTTCCTTAAACTCCAAATGGTGCTGGAGGCGAACCTCACCGCACACTATGCGACTTCTTGGTCGCCGAAGGACCCTATCCGGGGCTCGGGCCGCCGCTGTATGACCCTCTCGCCCGCCTGCCTGCCTCCGCGTCCAATCTGGACTGCTTGTACTGCCGCGAACGTCCAGTGGTTCGACTGGATCGCCCTCCTCGGAAACACCGAATTCGATCTCTTTGTCGACCCCGGATGCGTTGCTGTCCGCTGCCAAGACAAGATCATCACAGTTTGGTCCGATGAACCCATTGCTGCTGCCCCCGTGGGCCAGATTTCATTACGATCGCAAATGGCACCCCGCAAGACTTTTGCGCAGCGGGTTTTGGAGGAGGACAAGGAGGAGGAAGAAAAAATCTTCACACTCCTTGCTGATGAGATTAGCGCCCCAACTTGGATGGCTCCTATCCTTACCCAGTTCCCCATGCCTGGCCGTTCCGTCTCACCCATGTCGAGCATCTCAGAACACTCCCGTTGCAGCTCCCGTTCATCCAATTCCAGCTCTTCTGGATTTTCCTTCTCTTCCGCCGATACTGCTTCGTCGCGCACCTCTGCCGCATCAGATAAGAATGGTGAGGTGAAACAGTCTCGCAGGGAACGCGCCCGCCAAGCCCGAGTCTTCGTCGATACGAGCAAGACCGAGGTGACTCCTTACGACGGTGGAAAGACCACCGTGCTTACTGGCGGTGTCATGCTTGGTGGCGGCCTGAAGGTCGCATCCAAGCTCAGAAATCTGGCAGTACCCAGTTCTGCTATAAGCAGCTCGGGAAGCTGGCGTACCATTCGCGCTTAAGCATGCACACTGCCCTTGATTTTATTTTGCGACACGACATACGACCACGATACCATTTTCGAACGATATGACGACGCTCTGGAAGACATTTCTCATTCTCTTGTACACTGCATCTCGACGCATACCATTGCCACGAATTAACCCGACCCGCGCATGTAACTTTTTTCATCTTTTTTTCGATACCATCCGTCCTTTTTGACGAAAGTAACATGCAACGCCCTCATTCTCGGACACTTCATTTGTTTTTATCCTTCATATCTCTGTCTCTCATAACATCTTTTCTTTTCTGCTTTGCAACATATTTTATTCCCTTTGCATTCTGCATCATATCTAGTCAACTGTATATCCATCTTGCACCTGCTCTGCATCTTCCATCCATCCATCATCCAACAGCATTGCATCACATTTTCCCCTCATCATCTCCCCTACGACCCTGTGTAGCACAAACACCTCCCGACCTACGACCAGCCTGAATACCGGGTTCAGACTGACACCACTTCCGCCATCCACACTACCTCACGGCGTATTCTCGAGCATCTTCACGAATCATGGGTTTATTATACGGCCAACTATTTAATATCTTTATTTTACAACACGGTTCACAGTATAATCTATTTCATCGCAGTTTCCATTCTGTTCTGTGCTTGTGTTGCATCCCATTCGAATGCAAAGCAACGCACAACTTTTCGTTCTTTGCTTCGTTCCCTCCTCATCCCATCTCGCGCACCGCTGGCGTTGACTTTCTGTAGTATATCTACCGACAGGCTTTGCCGTTGGTATCGTGTTGTAAACATGTACATATCCCCTTTTCTGTAGTGTGCTCTTTTGATCCGGAAATCAGACTTCACCTGCTTCGAACACTGTCGCAGTGCTGAGAGAGCAACTGGTCATTGTAAGGCTCGTGATGTCGACATTAAATACTCCCTTGTAATGACGAGTTGCGTCTGTGCTTTGTGCCCGCTTCCCAATGCATTAATGGATTCATTATGCTGAGGAGTGTATACATATAAATCTTTATCAATGACGAGCGCTGACGAACAGAAAATAAGCGAGGAGCCCGGTTATTGATTGAAGAGCTAGTCATGATGAACGATCGTGATGGCCCTGAACTAAGGCTTAAAGAGGAAGGTCACCTTCTTTTTCTGTGTATGTATCCCATCATTTGGACATAAGTCACAGATATTGTGACAAACCTTACTCATCATCATACTCTATCGAAGCAAATCGTGGCTTCAGCTTTCAAGAATAACGCTAACCGTTGTTGAAACCTGCATTTATTCCTGGGTTCAACAACGACCTGGTGGATCGTAGTGGAATGACATCAATCAAAATTGACTTTACTGTCTCCAGAACTCACTGTCGTTTGTGTTTCCAGCGGTTTAGCTAGAGATCAATCCAAATAGGCATGCATCTATACATGGTAGAATATTCTCTTCAACAGTCGGGTGTATGTGCCCGAAAATATGAGTATGATGACTTTCTGATATAGCTTGACATAATGTCCGAAAAACTTGAAAGAACGGCGCTAAGCAATATCAGTCTACCCCAGCTGACAATGTGCATATAAATCTATCAATGTTGCGTATAGATACTAATAACGATGTTGTGTCGCATAATTCACCGTTGATATGCTTGATAAGTGGATCTTAGGCTAAGCGGTTGCCTATTTGCGTTGTAGTTTCACTTCGCTCATCTCATGCGCGTAGGCCGTGTCTTTGATACTACCAGTGTGCATTGTGTGAGGCATACATGTTTAGACATGCTTGTGTCACCTGGAATAGATGCATGTTTCATTGGATTTATCCAGAAACTGTTTCGCGCCATGTGCAACAAAGTATACAGGTATGTCATCATTGGATATTTCACAGCAATAGTCGATGGAATACCAGGACAACCTGCAGCTGTACGTTACAGGGCATTGCATGAAAAAAACTAGAGAGGCGTCTACCCCTCGAGAATAGACAGAAAGCATACTTTTTGTCTTCCGTTAGGGGTTGACAAGTCCTCGAGTTGATTAAGTCTGGCAGGTTGCTGGTAGGTGCTTATAATCACTGATATTGAATCTCGTATTCTGTGGATCTAAATTCAAACTTGAAACTTGAAGTGCGGCGTGATCAGATTTACATTCAGGTGGCCTCAAGCTATTAGTATTAGTACTACTGTACCATTTCAACCGATTGTTCACGGCTCGGGAAGCATGCGTGACGAGCGAAAAAATTGTTCATTATTGACAAAGTTCATGTAAAATAAAGGCAAAATCATAGGGAAATACCCCTGTCACTTACTTTGGAGCCATCAGTTGTGGAACTCATTTTTTTGGCATGTATATATGTGATAATGAGCCTAGAAAAAATTGCGATTTCTAGGCTATGAAATCTTGACTTTATAGTTGTTCGCTACCCTCCGTGATGAGTGACGAATTGCATATTTGTTCAGTTCACGGGGGCCTGTGATGCGTGACTTGAACAATCGGTCGAAATGGTACAGTAGTGTGTCACACTGACTCACAGATGGGCGCCAAAGTCAAGTTTGTGGTGTCACGTGTAGGTAATGCTCCCCAATCGAAACGCCAAAGCCATTAACTCGACGTCATTGGACTCTGGGCTTTCCGACGAGCTTTTTCTGTGACGGATTCGATGGAGCTCGAG
>QFFD01005156.1:0-23998 GCA_003314615.1 Pholiota microspora
AGTCGTATCGAGCAGAATTCGGGATTTTCGGTGATACTAGTCGCCCACGTGAGCCTCATAACCCTAACTAGAAGGTGCATACAATAATATGCTGCTCAAACACGTCGATGAAAGATCAAGGTGCTGTCCTTCGACTCCCAAGGTTTCTAGACATCGATGCTTTACCGCATAATTCAACGACAATGAATCGCACACGTCTTGTTACCTAGCAAAAGATAAACTAGCAGAAGAAAAGCCAAACTTGACACTACTTATTGCATGGGAGATAATGGGAGAGAGAAACTCCCAATGAGGCTCGGTAAAGTTTGGATAGAACTTGGTATAATTCGGATGCTTCCAGAAAGGCTAACAAAATCCGAAAATTGAAAGGGGGCCAATTAAATAAAATTCGAGATTACAGTACACTTACTAGCGAAACTTGTGCGCGACAGAACCTGTTATCTACAAGTTGGAGTCGAGTAAGAGTCCACGTTTCGTGGCCCAGATTCGTAGATTGGTTTTTCGTCTAATTACGAACAAATCTCTGGATTATAACTAGCGTTGAATTAGCATTGTAATGATCCAATATTTCGCTGTTCATGGCGGACGCCTCTGCCAGTCAGTTCATCAATTGCGCGTCAACGTCCTCAGTTCTGCGAGTCTCGCCTTCATCTTGGGACTGCGTTGTTATCCATCAGCTAATTGCAAGGACTTGTAGAGAAAAAGGTTCCTACACTTCAAGTAATTTCGCTTCTAGCTCCTGCTTTTCCTCTTGAAGAGCAAGTCGTTTCTCAGCATCCAGTTTCGTGCTACGTGCCAATGAGACAAAGAGGATAATGCATATAGAAAAGAACTCACAAAACGTAGCCTCCTTGTCCATCGTAATGCAAAATAAGAGCGTGATATTTCCATAACGAAGGGCGGTGCGAAACAGTGAGAAGTGTGATGTTGAGCGTCCCAGCATATTCCATCATCAACCCTTCGATTTCGGTAGGAACCAACGACGTGGCTTCATCTAGGACAGCATACTAAAACGCATTGAGGTCATTTCTTTCTTGGAGATAATATCCAATTTTACCTTAGGTTTGTGGTAGAATAGGCGAGCCCATGCGATTCTCTGCTGGTCACCACCGCTAAGGGCTTCACGCCACTCTTTAACGGCATCCCATCCACCCTCTCGTTCTACAATATGGCCCATTTGTACGACTTCTAAGATTCGGAACAGATCGTCATCGGTGACGCCACGTTGGTCCATTGCAGCCTTTGAATGAGGATAGATGACCTGGTCTCTTAGAGTTCCTAACGGTAGGTATGGGCGTTGGGGAATCAGGATGAATTGTGAAGATGCTGGTTTGTGCACCACTCCTCCGTAGACTGGCCAAAGTCCTCCGAGAATTCTGAAAAGCGAAGATTTTCCACAACCTGTGTAGCATCAGTGATTAGTATGTCATATATAAGCAAATGATTGTAGAGAAAACTACCATTAGGCCCAACGATAAGTAAGTTTTGCTAAAACTTGAGTCAGAGAGAAACATAGAAAGAATTTTATATGTACATACACCAGGCTTGATGTGGAAACTCAGTTTCTCGACGAGGACATCACCATTGGGCGTTACAATAGGTACGCCGTCAAATTGGATATCCTCTGACTCGATGACTTCTCCACGACCTTGCAGATCTTGATTCATTGTTTCGTCAAGATCAAAACAAATTATTAAACCTCGGCACTTACGGATTTCATTCCCATCCTTAGTGGCACTGTTGACCAGTGCCTTCTGGAATTTCCCTTCGCGGACATCCTTGATAGTGTCGAGGAGTTGCGAGACACGCGCAGTGTATCCTGCTAATTCGGAAAGATCCTTGTAGGAATACATAACACGTCCGAAGGCATCTGAATCGTGCTGGGAGTCAAAACAATTCAAATGCAGGATAATAGACGTTCTATGTACCAGATGAAGACAGTAGCAGACGTCTGTTTGTGACGAATCCTTGGCAAATTATTTGTTTTAGTCATGATAGTCCGGAACGTGTCAGAAAGTTACCTTCTGTACGTCCGCCTAAATCGAGTTGGGCGGCACCGGGGAACTTCACGAAAACAGGGATACCACAAAGGATAAGCTATATATATGATTTTGATCAGCTTAGCTTCCATGTGTAGAATCAGAGAAGCATACTCCAAAACTTCCCCAAAGCCATTTGATAATGCCCTCTTCAACACAGCCGAACCACCAACGTCGCTGCAGGACGTGATTTTCGTGCGCAACTGACGCGGCATATTCACGTTCGATCAACATTTTTTCTGTATGCTCGCCTCGCATGAAAGCTACCTCTTCTGCGAATTCTACAAGGCGCGAATGTGTATGGCGCAGAGAGCCTGCCATTTGCGCCGATAAGGCTGTATACATGCCGAATGGAGGTGTCATATAACGTACTATGGTTTCAAATATCAGGTGTGCTCAGTGAAGGAATGTAGTATGCAACTCACATAACATGGCAGATAACTGAACAAATATTGTCAACGCCATGACACCTTCAGCGCCAACATTGGATGATAATTGGTAGTTGTAGAGGATGACGTCAAGAGTAGGTTTTGCCAGATTGGCATACATGGCTGCTAGATGAGTAGAAAATCGTTGTATGTCGTGAGTGATCATTCTGTACAGAATGGTAAGTGAAGCACAAAGATGGATGCAATTTGTTTGCTCACTGATCGGGATTCTTGATTCTATCGTCTAAATTGGCTATATGGAAGTGAATGGTGATATTAAGCTGCGGACATGCAATGGTCTTTCATATGACCTACACAATTTGTAATATGCTTTGCCATCTGCACCCTCTCCTTCTTCCCCAAGATATTGTTTCATTACTTCTTGAGTGAGTCGTGTGCGATAAGCAATAGACAGTTTGTTCTGAATATAAGATAGCCAACTGTTTGTCCATGTCGCAGGAATAGCAACCAAGAGCCAGCGAAGTATATTATAGAAGAATTGTAGAGGTTGTGCCCTGACAAGACTTGCGACTATCCTGTTATTATATTTAGTGACGGCTCTCTTTAATCATAGCGCTGAAGGACACGCACTTTCCATCAAGAGCTGCAACATATAATGAGATCGCTGTTCGTGTAATTAACAATGCTGAGTGCATGAACAGAAGTAGGGCTTCTTTGGATCGAATTCCAGGTATAACAATGCGAAGTATTTGCCGCAATCGCTGGAAGAACACAGCATCGACCTAGAAAGAAGATGAGGAGCTCATTCATGTTCCGAGATGAATCTGACATACTGCTACACGCTCTGGCCTGTCACCACCGTCTTTCCCTTTCTTGGATCTACTTTTCCGAGAAGACTGGCTCGTAGAGGGTCTACTTGAGATCCCAACGTATGTAGTTCCGAGGATGAAGGCGACGAAGGTGAGGTTCAAGATACGTTGAACTATAGGCCTGTGTTTCATGTATACTTTAGCAGCGTTGGCCAGCCTCTCGTTGTTGCGCTGCGACAACGAAGGAAATGAGGCCATCTGCCAGGTCGACTATCCAGGAGCTCTCGGAGATATGCTGTCGATCTGGCGATGGAGGGAGTCAAACGTTGGGATTATCATTTGACGCAGACGGATCTGCTTGTGAGCTTGGTGTCAATGCCATGTGATATTTCTTTTTTTGTATCATGGTCGTTTGCGAAAGTGTGCAATGCACTTATGCTGCTGAGGTTCGAGATATAGAGTAACTTTTAGGCGAGCGAGAGAGTGGATTTCGAGCACAACGGAACATGGAAGGGACGATATGAGTTGTAGAAGGCACGTTGTAGCTAGCCGTCCTTAGGCGCCTATACTTAGCTCTGACTGTACGCGGTATCGTCAGCGAAACTTACACCTGTTGATTAGTCAGCAGCCTAGCCCCACATTCTGGTCAGACTTTTGCGCCTTTGCAGCTCTCAACGTTTCTCTTCTGCAGGACTTCAAAGCACAGTGGCCAATATTCTTCTTGCCTCCAACGAAGCTCAGGCTTTTACGCCTCCCAAGTGACCTTTCGCCGCACCCAAGGGGACATGAGATTCTTCTCACAATCCTTCGTTTACGAGTGCGTCTATGCTCACACTACTTGCTGAACTCGTTATTCACGCTCTACTCTAGTGATACCTGGTCGATCGTGGCTCTAGCATTCTTCCTTCGGTATCCCAACCCATACGCCTCTCATGTTATATCGTGCGATGTCATCTCGCGAGACCAAACGCCTTCAGGATCTTTAGTGACCACCCGGCTCATTCTGAAAAAAGGCGCTATGCCACGATGGTTTCCTAAGGGTATCGTCTCCAGGGCAGAATCATGGGTTATCGAAGAGAGCGAGGTCGACCCCTTCGGCAAGGTTGTACGATGCGTGACCAAGAACCTTGACCATGTCAAGATTATGCAGGTCGAGGAGTCTGTCCATTTTGCTCAGAACACGGAAGGGTGCGTCCTGTTCTCATCTTAAATATCGGTTTAACCTCATTCTTTCTTCAGCAAAACAATGCAGCACACCGAAGCCAGAATTGTCTCAAGATTTGGGTGGGGTCTTACGAGAAAGATTGAGAACCACGGCTTGACGCGGTTCAAGGCTAATATGCAGAAGGTAAGTATCTATAGCACCTTGAACCGCCCAGAATGTGCTCATAGACCGTTCCAGTCTCGTGAGGGCGTCAGTCTAATTCTCAGCCTCATTCGCGAATCCCGTCTGCAGCCCATGGCAATGACATTGGGTGCAGAAACTTCACACACGCCATCTCCGGCCTGCGAAAGGAAGGTTGATAACAGGGAAACTACAGGAGGCAGAACCCTATGGATCAGATTGAAGACATGGATGCATCAACCGCCACCTGTATAATCTCTGCGCAATTCATATGATCTCGAGATGTGATTGGTTTGTTTCAGTCGTCTGAACCTTGTACTACTAGCTTTTAGCTCTTATCGCATCTAGTTATTTAAGTAGTTCGCTGTATCAATGTAATATCCTCCCGGCATCCTCCCCTCCCCACATCCGCGGTGCATGAGTGTGTGATGTGAGTACACAGCTCAATTATGACGTTGCTTGTTTTTTGTGCTGTCAAAGCGCTTCTTATTCCTGGGCGCCCAGGCGTCAGGGTGTACAAAAACGCTTCAGTTTAATCAAGTAATCTATGCTTCTCGCGAGGCGTTCAGCAAGATATTGGGTCAACAGTAAAAACGGCTACTAAGTGTGCTACAGTCTGCCGGAGCGTGGCTGTGGTTTTCATGAGAGAGAAGCTATTTCGGGACGTGCCAGCTTAAGCTAAGCCTCATACTGCCAGTTGATGACATTGAAAGTCGGTCATCGCACACTGGTCTCGCTCAACTCTCCTCAACCCTTCGGGTTTACTTTCTGGACGATAAAGGATGTACTTCCCGATAGCAGCAGCCAGGCAGCTTGCTACGATCCCAGCTCTCCCGAACATTCCTCCAGAACCAGTCGTCGCTCTTGCTGCGAGTCCTAGGAAAGGCTTATTCTGTACTCTTACCAGAAGCGTTGTCGCCGTTTGGTCTGGAAGGGTACGCTTGAGACATCTTGAGAGAAAATCTGTAATGTTCACTGTCTTTATAGCCGTCCGCTCTTCTGTCTATATTGACACGGACACCGACTTCTATCCTCAGTCATGGCGACAGTCTTGACGCATGGTGGTCACCGGATGGCAGTCGAATTGCAGTCAAAGTCAGCTCTTCTCTCAGTGTCTTGTTAATCTGGGCCTGACCCTTGATGGTAGACTTCTGAATCATTTCTAGTGTTGGTTTCCGTGGAGTACAGTGCAGATGAATTGGTCTATTCCTCTACCCCGCTTCCACCGAATACCCAACGTAACTTCCTGGCCGGTCCCGGTGAAGGACTGCCATTCTTCTCAATCAGCTTGCATTTCGAAGGCGTTGTCAGAGTTGAAGGTGTGCTGCTCAGGTCTGTCGATCACTATCAGCAGCCAATTGCGTGTACATCTGAGGCAGATTTTTTTTAGCGTATCGCCACGCAAGAATTACTTGGTGTTTTCTACCAGGGACCCACCTACAGTCCAACGGATGCCCTGGCCTATTGGAGACGACGAAAGCTTAGAGGTGGCTAGACTGAATCTAAGCTACGACACATGGCTATTGAACGATTTAGACTTTGCATGGCTTGTAGAATCAGACGGTGAGCATCAGTGATCATTGTCGCGCGAAATCTGTCTCATAAACGCGTAGTACACATATCGCAGATCACACACTCCAGGGTTATGAATAGTGAGATCTGGATCACCTCAGATGGAAGAGCATATATGGTGGGCCTTCACGGGACTCTAGAACAAGGAATTACAGATGAAAGGTTCTCTGAAGGCCAAGGCAGCGATGTCAGTGAAACATGAATTTCTTCGAGGTCTTCTGGGATAGCCATTGATTCACCAAGATAGAAAGATGACGTCTGTCACGACAACTTACAACCACAATGGCATGGAACATGTATCCATGATTTCCAGACACCTAAATGGGTTCAAAAACAGCGCCGAGTGGAATTGGGTGACGGAGACGCAATACCAGCTTATGAGGAGCCTAAGCGCGCTACCGCAGTCGCTCTCAATGCAAAGTTCTCGTTAACTGCTATTGGAACCTACGGGTACGTATTCAAGGCGATCTCGACTTTTCAAAAGTCGTAATTTTTTATACAGAGGCGATATTTATTTTACAAATTTCCCTTCTGAAGAGGGCGTCATTCCGAAATCACAAAGGATAGAAGTCCCTAACCCATTCAACAAACAAACTGGAGAAATCACCGCCCTGGAATGGACTTCGGATGGATATGTGCTGGCTGTAGGCTGGAAACATGGTTGGGGTATCTTCAGTGTAGGAGGTAAATGTATAGTTGCCGATATTGGCATACCTGAAGAAATCGACGAAGAGAAGTATGTCTACATTTTTAATCCTTTCATAGAGTGCTATACTCAATCAGATATTTATAACAGCTTCCAAGATATATTCATGCATGGTGTCAAAGACCTTGTGAGGCTGTCATACATGTGTTACTATGGGATGATCACTCACAATAATGCTTGAAGTTCTGGGGGCCTGGAAATTTCGAGCTCTTCGTACTCGCGGATCCAAGACTTAAAAGTACTTAGCATCATCAAATATTGCTCGTCCCAATCTGAATGGTTGTACAGGACGTGATGGGCAATTGTCCGTAATTCCATTCGCCAAAAGTGCGACTACAGGCCAGCATTCTCCGGCAAGTTCATCGTTTACCTTATTGACATCTTTACTTACATGACATCTCTTAGGATAATACACGATACGCGTTTTTGCAAATGGACGATAGGGCATTAGTCTATAGAGGTGCCGACCAACCTGATCTAAGCGTCATTAATCCGGAATCAGACGTCTGGCAACACATCAAAGTAATTATTTCCAACGATCCTTGTATTACATGGCTCCATACTAATGCACCAATAGATTCCATTGAGATACCTTGCGCTCAATTGGCCTATCAGGCATTCATCATTGAGCAGTGATGGGCGGTTAATTGCAGTGGCTGGACGCAGAGGCTTGGTGCACTACAGTTCAAGCTCAGGAAGGTGGAAAATGCACTTGGATGAGGAACAGGAACAAAGCTTCACTGTGCGAGGGGGCATGCTCTGGTTTCATCATGTGCTTGTTGTTGCTGTTGAAGCAGCCAAATCATATCAGGTTCAATCATTCCCTCTCATTGTATATCATACGACTGGCGAACTAATTATCCTGACATAGATTTGTCTATATTCCCGTGATATGGAACTTATGAGTCAGAACATTCTCCATAGAGAAATCCTTCCCGCACCAGTCGTTATCCTCTCTATAGTGGATAATTCCTTGTTGGTCTTCACCTCCGATAACAGTCTTTATCACTATCTCATAGTTCCGACGGCGGACTCTATCAAACTTCATTTATGTGGAAGCATATCCTTTACTGGTGTCATTTCGGCTCCTACTGCCGTGAGGATGCTTAGTTGGATGATACCAACCGCTCAAAAGCGTGAGTTCCACAAGATGATGCATCTACATGCAATGCTCATATATTATTACACAGAAATCGGCGACCCTGTAGATGATTTATCAGTCGCCACTGTTTTGATGGTGGTTGGCGGTCAACTAATTCTCTTGCGACCCCGGAAGGTACGCAGCTGCGTTTGCATATAGTCTACCATGTCGTTGATTCCGGATTTCTAGTCCCCAGCCAGTACTGAAGTCAAATATGATATCCAAGTGCTTGCGGAACGCATAGAATTTTGCTGGATTCATCTACGGGGTGTCGGTGCCTTAGAAAACTCTCTTTGGGCATATGACGCATCAGGAATGCGCGTATGGCTCAACGCCTTATCGATAGAAACACCTAGAAACAATCCCATGAATGTTGTCACAGATGTGAAAGAGAGTGTCAAGATATCATTGGATTTTTATCCATTGTGTGAGTTGTCCTTTTAGATCCCGTCACGTCGCTAAATATTGGTAACCGCGTTCGTTTAGCTGTCCTCATGGACAAAGGCATCATCATTGGCGTAGAACACGAAACAGCCGTTCGCCCCAATCTACCATTTGCGATGTTCCGACACACTGCCAGCGTACGTTCTATAGTCAAAATGTAAGATGTTATATACTCACAAGCAACTACAGTCGCATCTATTCTTGCAGCATATTCTGCTATACCATCTCGAAAACAATCAAATCAAAGAGGCCGTCGCATTCGCTTCGCACTACAAGAACTTGGTATTCTTCTCGCACGCACTAGAAATCCTTCTCCATACAGTAATCGAATCCGATGTTGCTGCCCTAGGCAACGGCGACGGCGAGATCAACGAATCACCTAGTGAGGTACTACCCGCCGTAATAGAATTCTTAGATCACTTCGATGCATCTTTGGATGTTGTTGTCGGTTGCGCTAGGAAGACTGAGCTCACTCGGTGGAAGCATCTGTTCAGTGTCGTTGGAAATCCCAAAGGGCTTTTCGAGGTGAGTTGCGTTGCACTAAAATCAAGCGCTGCGTGACCCAAAAAATCGCTTTCGCCATAGATGTGCCTATCATTCAACCGCCTCAAAACAGCTGGATCTTATTTACTCGTATTGCACAATCTGGAGCAGCTGGACGAAAACAGCACTGAGGCCGTCAGACTCCTAACGAAGGCCGTAGAAGGGAAGGATTGGCAACTTTGTCGAGAACTGCTTCGCTTTTTGCACTCCATAGATGAATCTGGACAAGCATTGCGAACTGCTCTTTCACAAGTTGATCTACTCGCTTTCGATTTTAGATTGTAGTCATTAGGGAATGTTGTAAACTAGTATCTTTCGTATTTTGTAGATATGTAACATGAACTACGCGTGTAGGCCAAGAGGCAAGCTTCAATGGATGCTCGTATTAACAACACCGTGGCGCTGCAGGAATCTTTGGTCAACGTTCCATGTTCGCAACTTCAGTGTCGGAACCAGCCGAAACGATTCACGCGGGATCATGCTCAGACGCTGAGCTGACGTTCACTCAGACTCATTCACATTCACTAACGGCACCAGGTCAACTTCATCAGTCTTTTGCTTCAACGGCGAATGCTCAGTGAATTCTATATGAATCACCTACTTATCTTTATCTTGCTAAATCTCACTTTTCGTCAGAATGCTATTTGATCCCTGAAGCTTGAACTTGAAGCTTTGAAGGCCCATTGCGACTCAAACATTCAAATCATTAAATTTTACTACTGATACCGATCCCAATTTCCGTATTCATCTATCAATTATGACCAAAACGACTGCTGAAGACAGTAAAATCATTTTGTCGCCAGAACAGGAATACGTTTTGTCTCTTGTGGTCAACGGTCGGAATGTATTCTTCACAGGTCCAGCTGGTAATCTGACATTCGGCTGAGACTCTCTGCGCGATGTCATCTCTTATACAACTTCCAGGTACAGGAAAGAGTGTACTACTTCGCGCAATTATCAAGAAACTTCGCCCCCAAGCGAATGTCGTCAACGGTGTTGCTATCACTGCTTCTACAGGCATCGCCGCTCTAAACATCGGCGGAATCACATTGCACTCATTTGCTGGAATCGGCCTCGGAAAAAACACTGTAGACGAGCTGGTGAAGAGTATCAAAAAATATGTTAATGTACATATGCGATGGCGAACAACGCGTGTGCTGATCATCGATGAAAGTCAGTTACTCGCATTGCTTCACATACACACCGGGGGTTAATCTAGAGAGTAAACAGTATCGATGATCGACGGAGCACTATTTGATAAACTAGTGGGTGTTTCCATTCCGAATCATGCAAGTTAATATATTGATTGGCATATATTTAGGAACAGATAGCCAGAATTATCAGGAAGAACGACAAGCCTTTCGGCGGTATTCAGGTAATGAAAAATCAAGTGCCTCAATACGTTAACGCGGAAATTTATTCAGACCAGTTAGTCGTTTCTGGAGACTTTTTCCAGCTACCTCCAGTCCCAGATCAAAGCTTTCAATTAAAGCTGGGTGCGACTTACGCTTTCAACGCTAAGTCTTGGTCAAGATGTATATCTCGACCTATATTCCTCAAACAAGTTTTCCGCCAAAAGGATCCAGGTCTGTAAAGTTGCATACATGCCACCTTTTTTCGAGTCAATCTCAGGTATTATCGCTCAGCTTTCGTCACCATCCTGACTCATATGCGAGAAGGCTTGCTAACACAAAAAGACATTTGTGATCTCAAAGCACTATCCCGCCCACTACATTATGCCGACGGAATAGCGCCTTGCGAGCTGTGATTTGGCACCTTGTTATGTACCAGATTCTTTTCTGATTTGTTTTTTCTAATCCAGCTTTCCTGTACGAAGAGAAGTGGACGCTTGTAATAAAAGCAGGTTAGATGTTCTACCTGGACCCCAGTGTGCCTACTATGGGATGGACAGTGCTGGATACAGCATCAAAGGAATACCCATACCAAAGGACCGCGCACAGGACATTTTGGACAGAATGATTGCGCCTGCTGGAATACTGCTGAAGGTATGTATGAGAACTCAACGTTTGATAGTAACATATATTTATTATGGGCATTTCTTTCCGATAGAAGGACGCACAGGTTATGTTGAACAAGGTCAGAAGAATTAGTTCCGATCATGTTTTACTCAAGCCTTTGAATATACATTGAAGAATATCGAGGAGGGTTCTCTAGTGAACGGAAGTATTGGAAAAGTGCTGGATTTTCTAACTCTTTCCGAAGCCACTGAACACGACATAAAATTCTCTAAACCAAATACCTCATCTGGCCGCGACAAGCCCACTCTTCCGTCCTACAGTTACTTGACAAAGGATGAAATGCGCCCAATGACTGGTCACGTCTTCAGTCGGGACCAAAAATGGCCCCTTGTGCTATTTGAGAATGGAAAGCAGCTTCTATGTGCTGCTGTGTCGTTTACATCCGAAGGCCCACTCGCGAACGTTGAGGCTCGCCGAGTACAGGTTCCACTCATTCTTGCGTGGGCTCTGTCGATCCACAAATCTCAGGGGCAAACCCTTTCTAGGGTGAAGATCAATCTCAATAGCACGTTTGAAAAAGGACAAGGTATTTTTACATAGATTTCTCTCAGTCTAAACTACCTTGACACCCTTTGATAAGCCTATGTTGCAATTTCAAGAGCAACCTCAATGGAAGGGCTGGAGCTGCAAAATTTTGAACCCTCCATGTAGGTCATCTTTCAGCATTTCAGCCCATCGAAAATTTTGACCAATGATCTTCCGACGTTATCAGGGTTATGGCTGATCAACATGTACTCAGGTGGCATGAGTTCTGGGTCTCATTCGGCGATGGTGATCTGCAGGAAGATTCAAGCGACGATGAGACAGACTGGTGATATGTAAAGGGACCATCTCTTCTATAACTTAGTATAAGAACTCAGGATATGGGTGACTTTCCATAGCGCTAACTTGAATATCTAACTCTAAACTCTCTTTTCGGAGTTTGAATCAGCGAAGATTATATTCGCCCTTCTAGACCGTAACGATGTTGCGTTTTGCGGCTTGAATATGTACAGTCAAACTTCCCATAACCCATACTTGTGAAAACCCATAACCCCTTGAATCCCATAGCAAAACCGATCCACCGACTTGGTGGGCGGGGAATTGCAACCCATAACCCATAAGTCCACGATAACCCATAATCCATACCCCTCCGGAAGAAAACCCCATAATTTTCAGGTCAGATTAATATTGGTACGATAGCTGGATTCTTTAGCTTGGAAGAGCGGAAATTATATTCAATATCTTATTTTTGGCCCGGAAACGGTGAAAACAAGACCATCAGATCGCCCGAAAAGGTCTGTGAGTTATCTGCGGGGGTCGATGGTGTGTTATTGAAGTTCTATTCAACTTTCTTGACTTCGTGAATACACAGACTACACCATTCTATTACCCGTACGGTAGGCAGTGTTGTCAGTAAATGCAGATTCAAGTAAACTTTTATAAATTTTGCTCGTACTTTGATATGTCTATTTTTAGCCATCCTCACCTAACCCATAACCCCCGATAACCCATAGCCTGGGGATTCCACCGAGGGGTATGGGTTATGAGAAGTTCGACTGTATGAACAAACCAATTGAGGAAGGTGCACATGGCGCAATTGATGCGGAAGGACGGAAACGGTAATCTTGGCGTGATTTATTTCCTATCCTAGAAGCAAGAGCATTGCAAAATCTGGAGAGGGGGTCCGGACCCTCTCTCTAGATTCAAGATTTAGAAACCACTTGAATCCATCACGGTGATGATTATCATCCACATGCGTACACGGCAAGTCGGCCAAGGACCCTTATTGCTAAGAATTTTAGAGTTGAATATTCAAGTTAGCGCTATGGGAAGTCACCCACTATCGTTTATCACCGCAAAAAAATCGAGTGACTGTTTTTGGAGTTGCCTTACCCGGCACTCAGCGTACGATGACGACTAATCGCGGCACATCTGGTAAAAATCAATGATATACAGTCATACACCAACAGTGTATGATAATGTGATATTAGAACATCCGACGGACGGTGAGAGGAATACTGGTAGTCTAGGTTGGGGGTCCTGTCTACGACAAACTGAACGAGAAATCCATAAAACATGCATAAAAATGGAGAGGAGTGATGGAGAATCTAAGGCCTAACGTCTCGATTCGCCAATGCTGATTTCTATGTGGATGAATGCGCTTGGTGACGTTCTTCCCACAGATTCCGCAGGACGTCGGTGAAGCCCAGTTTGCCAAGGTGTGCGTTTTGTTCGAATCGTTGTACCAGCCACTTCTCCAGGCCGTCGGCGGCGGAGCGCCATAGCGCCATTCGTGCCTGAACTTCGGCGGTCTGTGTGAAGAGGGTCTGGTTGTTGGGGAGTGGTGTGTAACGGATCTGCTCGTAGCATGTCGCGAACTGTGAGAGGGATAGGTTGACGGATGTGATGGTCACATTTTTTGTAGCAGGATCTACGAAAGAGATTTCTCGGACGAATGCATCTTCTGAGCCGCCGAAGAGCTGCGAGGTGCACGAACAGTCAGTACTGGCAACGAGGCGCCTGAGTTGCAGCACAACACACGCACTTTTACGATCCATATTGGTGCCTTCTGCTTGCAGCCCATCAGTCGTTCTGTGCGAATGATCCCTGTGACGGGGTCGACGGTGCGGTCAATCGTGTCGATGCTGACGACGTGAGTGCATTTTGAATTGGGGTATTTGTGCCACATTCCAATGACTACGTGAGACCATGGGTGGCTAGAAGTGGGGAAAAGCGGCGGACGATTTGTCAAAAATTATGCTCTGATTTCGAAGAATTTGCGAGTGCTTACTCGTAATGAAAGCTTTGAGAAAAGAAGTGCATATTTTTGACGCTTAGATATTGCCGAAGGATGAATTAATGGTACAGATGAGGAAACAGAAGACAGAGCCTGGAAGAGTCACAGGAGAAACAGAGATGCAATGCTCGTCGTGTCTGAGGGGAATTGGCGGGAGAAAGCAAAAGCACCTTACATAACTCTTTCTGACGGTTATTGCCGACTAAACGAGAAATCACATGGCGTAGAATAATTATAGACTAAAATGTGTTCAACACCTTGCTCGTCCTTGATGGAAAGTGCTGTAATTTTCTATGTCTCATGAGTCACAAGTACTGGGGCTCTCACTCTTCGTCGAAATATTCCATGGTATCTCATAGCGGCGAAAGTCAAGAATCGCAAGTCACGGTATGTCTTACTTGACCGAAATACATGATGCATCTCCACCTACCCCAATGTGGAGTACAATCTACACCAGGCGCTTGCATATCGCTCAAGTGCACAAAGAAAGCCTTGTATGACGTGCCAACTGCTGTAATTGACAGCGACGTCATTGCTCTTTTGCAAGAATTATAAGTAGCTCGCTGGTAAGACAGCGAGAGGTCACCCACCTTTCTCCAATATCATGTTTAAAAACACCGCAGCATCGTTCGCACACAGGGCCGCCATCTGCGCGCGTCCAAGGCGAGCATTCCATGTCTCGCCAGCAGCACAGAAGACAGTGACGGAGAAGGTTGCAGAGGTTGCTGAAAAGGCGTGTATATATATATATATATGCGTTTATGTCCAGAATTATGGCGCTAATAACGAACTGTGTCATCAGGTTAACAAAACTGTTGGCAAAGGCCTCGCGTCTGCGTTAGACACGGGCGAGAAAGTTACACATGCTGCCAAGGATACGCTGGGTGCGTTTGGGCTCCAGACGTTATACTGCGACTGACAACAAACAGCATCCGCAGGAGAAACAACAAAGAAGAATGTGGGTGTAGCAGAAGACGCTGCACAGCGGGGAAGAAAAGAGGTAACTGATATCGTCTCAGGATTAGGCGCCCAGACCACTGAAAACATGAGATTTGTAGGCGGCTGCCGGGGCAAAGAAGGCAAAGGCTGATATCGAAAAAAAGCTTTGACGAGTCGGACGGTATCTAGGGCGGCCTGGGTTAACATTAGCACAGACTAATATTGTAAGCATTGTATGATGCCGAGAAATCTGGATCGGCAGGAATGTGATTGGTTGACATAAAATAAAGAGGTGGTGCCATAAGGAAAATAAAATACTTGAAGTACGAAGCTCGCAAGGCTTTCTGTTTGCAACACACCCCCTCGAGGACGGCTCTCATCACCATGGATCGCTCAGCTTCTGCATCGATCCCCTCCTCCACCGCCAATGCCCCCCTCTACTCTTTTCCCATCCCCGCATTTCCCCTCCACAGCAGGATCTTTTCCTCTCTCTACACTACCCTGGCCATCGTTGCTTCCCTCCTGGTTCTAGAGCAGGCCGTCTATAGATACAAGAAACGCCATCTTCCCGGGGCTAAATGGACAATTCCCCTGATTGGAAAATTTGCAGACTCTATGTCGCCCTCACTAGAAGGCTACAAGAAGCAGTGGGATTCAGGCGAACTCAGTGCAGTTAGCGTCTTTAATATGTGCGTACAAATTATATGTACGACTGATCCCATGCTAATATCACGCGTAGCTTCATTGTTATGGCTGCCTCGAATCAATACGCGCGTAAGATCATGAACTCTCCAACATTTGCTGAACCCTGTCTCGTTCATTCAATGAAACAAATTCTGCGTCCTGAGAACTGGTATGCCTTTCGGGAAATTTGTCGTCAACTTTTCTCATTCTCCATTGCAGGGTTTTCCTTACCGGGAAGACACACGTCGAATACCGCCGTGGTCTCAATACTCTCTTCACCCGCAAAGCCCTAGGGTTAGTCAATTTTTCAATATCCGTCGTCGCTTGCCTAATTCAGTCCATCTAGTATCTACGTCGCTATCCAAGAGAGCATTTGTCGCAAGCACCTCAACAGATGGCTCGCCACCACTGAGAAAGACTCTGCCTCTATCCCTATTATGATGATTGCTCGCCATATGAACATGGAGACCTCTCTCGGTGTCTTCTGTGGAACATACATTCCGGAAGAAGCCGCCAATGAAATCAATGTCAAGTACTGGGATATCACACAAGCTCTCGAGCTTGTCAACTTTCCCCTCGCCCTTCCTGGCACAAAAGTATACAAAGCTATCCAGGCTCGCAAAGTTGCTATGTACTGGCTCGAACTCGCTGCTCACAAGTCGAAGATTGCTATGGCTGCGGGTGCTGAGCCTCACTGCATGTTGGACGAATGGGTACAAACTCTCGCTGATCCTGCCTACAAGGGTCGCAGGGAATTCAGCGATCTCGAAATGGCTATGGTTATCTTCTCTTTCCTCTTCGCTTCCCAGGATGCCATGAGCAGTGGTCTTATCTACGGCTTCCAACATCTTTCCGACCACCCCGAAGTGTATGCCAAGGTTAAGGCAGAACAGGATCGCGTCCGTCAAGGCAACTACTCTGCACCTTTGACTCTTGAAATGATGGACCAGATGACTTACCTTAACGCCGTCGTGAAAGAGAGCATGCGCGTGAAGCCTCCGGTATTAATGGTGTGTTTTCCTTCTGCAATATCGTGGACCCTATCTCATTATCTCCATTTGTATATCTAGGTTCCATATAAGGCTATCAAGCCATTCCCTATTACGGACGACTACACCGTCCCTTCCGGCAGCATGATCATTCCGTCTTTCTTCAACTCCCTGCATGACCCCGAGGTCTACCCTGACCCTGAGGCATTCGTCCCTGAGCGGTGGCTTGACCCTGAAGGTACGGCCAACCAGAACCCCAAGAACTACATGGTATTCGGAAGTGGACCACATCGCTGCATCGGCCTGGAATACGCTCAAACTAACATCGCCTTGGTTTTGGCCACCGCAATTATGATGATGGACTGGAAGCACGACGTGACACCTCAAAGCATGCTGGTCGAGTACGTCTATTTCCCTCTGTCGCTTTGTTCGATTTGTAATCGTGTTGTTTTAGCATCATTGCTACTGTGTTCCCTAAAGATGGATGTCGTCTGCACCTTACCCGTCGACCCGAAGCTTGAGCTAACATTATTGTTTTTAACATCTACCTCCACAATATTTATGAATACTTCCCTAATTACTGTACTGGGCTTTTCAATGCTCATCATCAATGCAAGACTTTCGCATATGCAGACGAATGAAACGTTTCAAATGAATTAATACTATGATACAGTGTCCATAAAGCACATGAGTACAAGACAACTTGACAGCAGAAAAGGGGTCGCAAGTGGTCTCGTGGCGGTGTCCGGTGCCGCCCTCACAACTTCTTAACCATCAAAGGGAGCGAACTCGCTGTCTCTCCGGACACCCTAGGCCGGATAACAAAACTTTGGAAAGGCTCGATCTCGCGTGTGCAAGTGAAAGAGAATCGCCGGAGAAGAGTGACCATCAGCGCCTGAAAAGCAAGCAAACATCAAGAATTAGCTTCCAATTATCAATTATCCATCAGCTCCTCTGACTGGGCTTGTCCTGTCCCATACCTTGATTTCCGTTGTCGCGAAGGTTCTCCCAATACAGGACCGGGGCCTAAGATGCATATCGTTAGATAGGTGACTGTCAAGAAAAAAAGAAGTGATGATGTTGTTCTACGTACCCCACACTGAAAGCTAGGAGCTCTTGACCTTTCAGAAGACTCCCCTTGGGGTCCTCCAACCAGCGCCTTGGTCTGAATGCGTCAGCGTCTTTCCCCCAGAAATCGGGATCGGTCTGCAGAACGTTGACTGGAATTACAACGAGTGTGCCTTTGGGAATGACCAACAGGGTCTCTCCACTGTCCGGGAGAGGCGTAGAGAGTGGGATGCTGATCGTTTCGCCTGCCTGAATGAGAAATCGAGAAATAAGGCATTGCATCTTGGTTTGAGAATGGAATGTATATACTTCATGGTGATTTTCCAGGATAGCGGGATGCAGGCGCAAGGTTTCCTTGAGTGCAGCGTCCAACAAGGGCAATTCGTTGTTGAGATGCTCGAAGGAGTGATCAGGAATTGCACAGATTTCTTCACGAAGTTCGGCTTGGAAGTCCGGGTGGGTAGCAATTTCATACAATATCCACTGAAATTGTTGACATGAGTCAAAGGGCACACAAGTGAGCAAGGCAGAATATTTACCGCGACAATAGCTGATACTGTTTCGTAGCCGGCTGAAATTACTGTGCGCATTTGGGAAACAATTTGCTCTTCGTCCATAGGCTCACTGGATTGTGCGTCGTATTTCACTAGCGAATGATCAGGAAATTGTGTTTGAAATGAAATTTAAAAAAACGTCTAGCTTACAGATATTGGCCATCAAGGTACGACTGTCCTTGTCTCCGATTAACTTAGCATCCTTCCACATCTTAGACGCTATATCGCCTAGCTGATGTTTGACTTGTCTGATCATCTCGCCTTTCTTTCCGACGGAGAGGATGGATGGGACTAGTAAGAAGAGCGCGCGCATATAGAAAGAAGAGCGCCTATGTTCGTTGTTGGTAAGCCCGTCTAATGCACTGGCTAACTCATGAGGCTCTTCAGATAGACAACCGAAGTCGTAGGAAAAGGCTGCGCGTCCAACAGTCTCAAGGCTATATTGGAGATGAGGACAAGGTCAACAGCAAAATTAGTAAAATGGAAGAGAGAATGATTACGCAAAACGTCCGGCCCAATGAGTGACCTCTATTTCAGTTTCTTTATCTCCATCCGCGAGCTCGATGATCTTATTCCAGTGATTTGCTAGACACATAGACTTTTCGAAGAAAATGTCCGTCAAGCGGCGTACAGACTGTTGACTGTTCATCGATAATCAGTATTTAATGGAACTACACACTCAATGCACCATTATTCCACGTACTTAAGTGCGGGAGCAAGAACTCTGCGTTGGCGCTCATGCGCTTTCTTGCCTGATACTGAGGTCAGTTTATATAGTGAGAGTGAATTTATTTCTCCTACCTTCCACCCAAAGAATGCCTTCTCCAAGAGTTGCCTTGAACCAGGCGCGAACTCCCTGAGGTTTGGGGAAACTGTAAGCACCGTCCCCCAACACAAAAGCTATGGCGCGAGGATCAGTAATTGAGATGACTTGATGCTAAAAAAGGAGAACTATCAGAAAATCATACGAAGAAGATTGCGTTCCGAATGGTTCCTACCCCAAAAGCGCCCGTGAACTTGACAAGCTTTCCGAAGCGTCTATGCCAGTCCACATAAGCTTTGCCAGGGCGACCATGGTAGAGCTCCCACTCTTCACCCCAAAGAAAGGATGATGCCGGAGGTCCTGGGACATGTCGAAATGACCTCCTCATAGAGAAAGAGTGTATAATATACCGGGTGAGGAGAACAATGTTGAATCCAAGGAGGAGGAGACTGAGCTTGTAGAGTAGAAAGAAAATCATGGCGATTGTGACGTGAGAGAGCGAGATTTTCGAGAGGCGCCCAGTCTTGCCTCTGATTTTTATACAGACCAGACAGCGGTGGCGAATTCCAGGACGCGATCATTTTGGAATCAAGATGCGAAACCAGTGGGAGGGGTCAGATAAATATAAGCTAAAGCTCTAAATCTGGATGCCAATAGGTTTGTTTGATTGATGACGTCACGTGATAGTTGGCGAAGCAAGTTGGTGTTGCTGTGTCACTGTCTCCCTCGTCATGAATTTCGGTATCCACCAGTTGACAATCCTGGCGCTTCGCAATAATCCACCATCATGGACCAGCCCCCCCAGTCCTCTCGGTCCTCGTTCGATCAGCCTGCTCTAACCCAAGGCCCTTTACCTTTGTTCGACGCACAACTTCGTTTTGTGACGGAATCATATCTTAGCTTTTTCCAAGAACGGCAAGTCTTCTCCTCTACGACTGCTTTCTAAGCCATCAACTTATCTAGACTCATAGGAGGCGTATTGAAGAGACATAGTGAATAGCCAATCTTCTTAGCGATATTTACTTTACCTACATAGATAACAGTGTGGAATCTCTTCGGAAGTTGCATAGAAGAATTAAAACTGTCGACGCCAACCTCGATGATAGAGGGGATCTCAATACCGTCCGGAGTTCTTGGGCAGAAGTGGTGGAAAACATTGATAGAGGTCAGCAAATTTCCTGTTGATCGCGTGCGTCTTGAAGGCTCAATTCCAGTCGTGCAATAGAGGCTCAGGCTCGGCAAGCTCTGTGTTCAACTTTGACTTCAGACGTCATTACGCCATTAACAACACTCAAGGTACTTGTCTGCAGACAATTGCATGAAGTCCTCCATGATTTGATAACTTCCTACAGGATACTCAAGAAAGGACACGGAAGCGCATCAAAGAGGACATCAAGGATTCGAGTGCTGCTTACAACGATTATGCAGAAACGATGCTTCCAAAGCTAAAGAATCGTTACGCAAAGAAATACTCCGAAGTGGAGGTGAAACTCTCAGTGCCAACTCTACTAGATTTTTCTTGTTACTCACTGTTCAGCAGGAACAAAAGAGGGCAGCAGCCTTCGTACCTCCTACGTCGCCGATATCTACTCCGTCGAATCTTGAGCAGCAACATATACATAATCCGAAGATAAACCCCTCTGCTCCCTCTCGCCCAACTGTGACGGCACCACAACCTCTCCGAGCTTTGGATAGGCGGCCGTCAAGCAGCAATCCAACTGGTCGCAATCGATCACCCTCTTCTTCAACTGCATTCTCTGACCTTGCGCATCAAGGTACGAACAGTCATTCTTTACTCTAGACTGATCATGTTATTCATTCGCCATTCTATATAGGGAAAAAACAATTAAATCAACTCATTGGATTCTTGGACAAGGGTGGTTCTTCGAAGGATGCAATTGGAGGACGAGAAAATCAAGCCTTGAGAACGGTGCGCGCTAAGCGGGAGGCAGATGAAGCAGGTAAATGTCTTTGTGTATCGACATAAAAGATTTTCTTGTTGACATCTACGCAAGACCGAGATTACCGCAAGGGAGTGCACTGGCTCGAAACATTACGTCTACGCCGTACCAAGATACTAGAGGGTGGTTACAAGGTACGTAGATTTACTTTATGCGTCTTAGTTGGCTAATAACTGTATCAGAGTCTTGAGTTGTTTGTCGAAGAATCATCAACGACGTTGAAAAAGGTTTTGGAAAAATATGCAGACAATCTGACGTCAGTTTCTTTTTTCGAGGATAAATGCTTTCGTAATGCTTGCTTTTATTTTATAGAGCTACATCTACGACTCAGACGCAGTTATCCTCTCTCATGCGCTCGATAGTGGATCGAATATCGCCAGAAAAAGACATTGCCAAGTTAAACACGAATATACCCCGCTCATTGGCGTCCGCTATTCCCGATCCCATCTTATATGAACATGGGCTGGTCGGGGAGTGTAACGACTTAATATTTGGCTTCAGTTTGGTGGATTACGCAACTGCAAAGGGCTTATCAGAAGGAGCAGTCCCGAAGATCATCAAAATTTGTATTGACGAGATCGATAAGAGAGGATTAGAAACTGAAGGGATATACAGAGTATGCATTCGCTCAACTTTCAATACCGATTTCATTCAAGTTCTATAGGTTTCAGGACGGCATGCAGTCGTCCAAGCTGTAAGATTTATTTCTTCTTCTGATACTTCTTCCTGACCGGTCGTTCAAAGCTTCAACACGAAATCGAGAAAGATGAATCAGCCTTTCATTTTACTCCAAAGGATGACATATATGCCGTAGCATCTCTTCTCAAGGTACGTTCTCAGTCTGATCCTGCTGTCACTTCCCGATCCATCTCATCTGACGCATGCCTAGTTATACCTCCGAGAACTACCAGAACCTGTCTTCAAGTTCTCTTTAGCTGATCGTATTCAACACACCGAGGATAGAGGTTAGTGAATGTCTTCTAAACTGTGGAAATCACACTAATGTCCGCGGTAGAGGACCATCTGTCAAACGATTTCATGCTTCTCCGGTCCAAAATTCGCAGATTACCTCCTGTACACCAAGCGACTTTGAAAGCCATTATTGAACATCTAGCACGCGTCGCAGCCAAGAGCGAAAAAAATAAAATGGACCCCAAAAATCTTGCTATAGTCTTCGGGAGCGTAATTTTCAGTGAGGATGAAATGCCCAAAGCTGGCGATCTCCTCAGCGTGCAGCATATCAAAGTGGGGTCGTCCACTTGTCCTTGATCTATCAAATAACTCATGTTTCTCACAGGATTCACTTATGGAAGATTTGATAATACACGCGAATATCTTGTATGACCATGATAATGTTCATCATTCTCCTCCTCTACCTCCAACTCCAGTCGGCGAACCTGTACCACCTGTCTCTTATGGCACCAAAAGAACGAAAGTAGCGACTATACCTCCCATACAAACTTCTGATACCCCAGTACCATCCTCACCACAGGATTTCACACCGCGTCTACCTGCTCGCCCGAACAACAGCATACACCCATCGGCACGGGCTAATCCTGGGTCTCCTATCAAATCGAGAGCATTCACTGAAAAGGCGCTCCCATCTACTCAGGTGGATGTTCCTGACGAAGACTCGCCGTCCTCTTCCCCGACTGCGGAAAGTTTTATCACAACCACGGAAGAAAGAGATGACGTCAACTCGGTATATTTCCCCACACAAGATAGTCCTTTTATATCTCCCCAGCCTGCTCCCCATCCGCCGATCCAAGATTCTACCCTGCCGTCATCAGATACCCCCCATGTTTACTTCTCCGCGATACCCCCCCAATGATTGAACGCCCCTCCCCTCTTTTTTGTTGTATTTCATGTATACCATAAGTGGATGGACTTGGTGCCTACTAGTGGACCGAATTTGATGCGATTTGAGTGATTTCCTTGAGTGGTACTCCATCAATCATCACTTGTATAGGTAGACTCATCTTCGTTCGTATCGACCTACCATAATTTATTCCTAGTCTACGGTCTCATCCTCATCTGAACTGTCCGGTAACTCGTCATCCCCAAAGGTGTCCCAGTAATTCTGCCATTGGACGACACGAGGATGGGCCATAACACTAGATATAAGAGAGTAGTAGAATGGTTCGAGTAGAAATAAGGAAATCACCTTATGTAGATTCGTCAAATCCTCGCAGTTCAAGACCCTCCATTGAAGTTGCTCTTGAAATTGCCACATATGCTTGACACAATGAGTTACAGCATTAGCATCGGGTAATCAAATGATATCTACCTTGTCCCATCTCAAATGTGCGGGCGAGGTTTACTTTGACCCTGTCAAGCGTTTGTCCTTGGGATTTATGAATTGACATGGCCCAAGCCAAAATGAGAGGCACTTGCATTCTCCGAGCCTCGATATTCCCTATTTGCCCTTCTATTTTAAATGTCATAGCGGCATACAGAAGCGTCATATTTGTGAATTCCACGAGAGGCCACTTCTCGTCATGATTAAAAACATGTCCAGACATTGGTCGCATTACATCTGGGGACAGTTGATTGGGTGATAGGGAAAAATTATTACTGTGGTCAGATGAAGTGCTGTCTTCAGAAACCTTTATACGCCGCTCATTAGCGTCAGCGATCGTTATGAAGTCTAGGACTTTGCCGATACTCCCATTCACGAGAACTCCCTCAACGACATTCTGTATCACAAATTCAGTTTTGAGTAGAATGCTGGATCGGAATTCAGAGTTAGTCCTAACCTTAATCAACATAACTCGTGCATCCTTCTGTTTCAAATACCGTCCTTGAACTGATGTACGAGTTCGGAAATAGTCAAATGACTGCACCTTCAGCAATATTCCAAATGGCGCTTGCATTCTTGTGAGAATTGTGTCCTCGACTACATTCTTTGGGATGGGACAGCCATTTATGTAATATCCAGCGCTATCCATTGCGCGGTATGCATATTCAGGTCCGGGCAGTTCCTTCAGCATCTTCCGGTTGTGATAGTCAACCTCGCCTCGAACCGGAAATCTGAACGAATATACCTCGTCAGCAAACTCTACACGACACTGTCACAGAGAGTACTGAAACATTTCACAGGGCGCTACTCCAGATAATGGACGCGATAGAGCTTTGAGATGTCGAATATCTTCGGGCATAAGCTGCGCTTCACCCTTGGCAGCACTTCGGAAGGCCATTGGGTGGGGATTATTGCGATCACGATCCAACCTTAAG
>QFFD01005206.1:0-14131 GCA_003314615.1 Pholiota microspora
CCCTAGGGGTGCCGGACTCGGCCAGGGTCGATTTACCACCGCCTACCTATTAGGTTGGCATTTTTATCCACTCACAACTCAGGTTCAACCCAAATGTCCCAACACTCTGGCTTCAACTTAAGCTCCAAAAGCACTTATTAGGTGCCGTGAAACCGATAGTGGATATAGATCTCTCGGGCCAGGATAGAGGGACTACCTCGTCCTGCCACGGCCCAGCCGACACGGAGCGCGACCCCCGCCGTACCTTTTGGTGGTCTGTCAGGATAATCATTAGGGATTTCACTCCTAGGATTAGGTGTCACTATTCCCTCAGTGCTCAGATAATAGACAGTAGCTCTGTTTCTTCGATCATGTAGTTCTGTTCATGTAGTCCAAAGCTTTGTAATAGGAATAATACTAGGTGGCACTTTCCATTATTATCAATTTGTGAAAGGACTGCTTTTAACTATCTGGAATGGGCAGTATCCTTAGGACAGGTTCTTCCATAAATTTCTTCTTGAGGTTTCTAAAAGTATATTCTGCTTCTGGGGTCCATTTGAAGGTCTTGTCCTTCTATAGCATCTGGTGTAATACTTTGGCTTCATTTGAGTAGTTCCAGATAAATTTTTGGTAGTAGTTTCTAAATCCTAGGAAAGAGTATACTTCCTTTATGGATTTTGGTGTTGGCTATTCCAAAATTCCTATTACTTTAGTAGAGTCCATTTGGATCTTGCCTTCTTTAATAACCATGCTGAGGTAGGATACTTGAGTCTGCTCAAATTTACATTTCTCTGGTTTGAGGAAAAGGTCGTTTTCTCAGAGGCATTGGAGTACTCATTTTATTAATTCCCATAAGGTTTCAAGGCTGTCTAAGTAGATTAGGATGTTATCCATATAAATAATTAGAAACTTGTGGCCTTCTTAGAGCATGTCATTAAAAATATCATCCATCATGGCTTGGAAGGTGGCTGGTGAGTTGCATAGGCTAAAGAATATGACTGTGGGCTCGAATAGTCCTCTTTCTGTAATACCACTTACTATTGGTGTCCTTCCTTGATCCTGATGTTGTTGTAGCCCCAGTGGATGTTCAGTTTGGTGAAGTATTTGGTGCCGTTTAGTTGTTCCAGTAGCAATCTGATCAATGGTAAGGGGTAGGCATTTTTGACTATTCTGCTGTTTAGGTACTGATAGTCTTGATAGGGTCTTAGTTTTCCATCTTTCTTTGCTACAAAGAAGAATGGGGATGCCATTGGGGATTTGGATGGTCCGATATACCATTTCTACAGATTGTCGTCAAGAAAGGTGTCCAGTGCTTCATGTTCCGGTTGGCTGGATTGGTAAACCTTATGGACTTTTAGGGAAAAATCTTCCTTGAGCTTGATTTCATAATCCCATTTCCATGATTCTGGTATACGGTCCACCATTTGTTCACTGAAAATGTCAAGGAAGTTGTGGTATTCCTTGAGGATCATGTCTTCAATTGACTTCTTCTCCTTTTTCTTATTATATTTAAGAGAAAGAGTTTGGGAGACTGTGATTTTTGCGTTGATCAAGATGTCTTGTTCCTGCTCCGTGGTAGTAGTTTCAACTGTGTTAACAGAGAGATATGGGTTGAATTTTTCCTTGGTTTTGGAGATGTCCGTAGTGTTGAATTTGTCCGTTTCTTTTCGCTATTTGAGGGTTTGTAATTCCCAATCAATATTTGGGTTCTCTTCTTCAAACCAGGGAAGTCCAAGGATAATTATTTGACTTCCAAGACCAGTAATTAAGAGTCGATGTCTCTTTGTCCGTCTGTTGATAGTGAGATAGATTTCTATGTATCTGTTGATTGTGCCAGTTTTATTGAGGGTTCCATCTACGTTTCTGACTTTGATGGGTTTGCCTAGTAGTTTGGTGTCCAATTTCAAGGTTCTTGCATAGTTTTGATCAATAAATTTTTCTCCAGTGCTAGTGTCCAGCAGCACTTGTATTTTGACAATTTAGTTCTGATTTTTACTTGTGATAGAGAGAAGAATGAAAAAAGATTTATTCTCAGTCTCGCAAGCTACTAATACAGAGTGAATAGTGATTACAAAAAGGAGAGGGGCTGACGTCGAGGCAGTTTTCCTTTTTAAAAATCCTTTAGAGTCTTGGTTTTGTCATTGAGATAAAAGTTCTTTGCTTTTTCATCCATTTGTTCATTAAGTTCAGTAATGGCTATCTTGGCCTCATAGATGGTAAGTTTCTTTTTGGGGTTTTCTTGGTTTTGACAAGGTTTGTACTTGTTCCAGTAGTTGCTTTGGTAGTTTCTGGGGTTTCCGGGGTTTCAGTTGTTCTGGTTATTTCTGGAGTTTCCAGAGTTTCTACTTCTGGAGGGGCAGAATCTGGCAAGGTGTCCACTTTGTTTGTAGCAGAAGTATTTTCCTTCATGCATAAGACTTTCTCATTTGGTTTGGGATATGTCATTGATTGAGATGTAGTCTGCAGAGGTGTCTATGGTATTGGGGTTGCTTCGGTTCTGATTTCCAGAGTTTCGGTATCCACTGTAGCATGGATTGAAGAATCTTTTCTGATTTTCATTTGGAGTATTGGTTTTGTTGGTTTATTTCCCTTTGAGTTGATCAAAGAGGGCCCGGGTTCAGAGATAGTCCTTTTCAACTTGGGTAGCTATATCATACCATCCCGTGATAGTTGTAGGGGGGTGTTCCCTTCGGAGGACTTGTAGCAGTAGGTTTGGCTTCAAGGATTCTTGGTAGAGTGTAATGACGCTCTTGGTTTCATTTCCCAGTTTCGCTATTGCCACTAGGTTCTTGAACTTGATGTTATGTTCATTGATAGGTTTGTCTTTTTGCCTGAGGTTCTTGAGGGCTTTGTGGACTGCTTCTTTAGAGTAGGTTGGTGCAAATTCTTCTTCAAGGTCTTAGCAGAGTTGGCCATAGGTTCCATAGTTGATGGTTGGGGTTCTGTTCTGGGCTATTGTTGTATTTGTAGTAAACCGGTTTTCTCTCCAGGTCTTGGCTGTTCCTTTGGTAAGGTAGGAAAGGACAAAAGAGACCTTCTTTTTGTCCCTGTTGTAGACATGGTCATTGATGTCCAGATAGATCATGATGCTTCTTTAAAATTCTTTAAAATTTTCTGGAGTTCTATCATACTGTTCTAGTATGTTGATTCTGAGTTCTTTTGTGTCAGCTGAGGAAGTTGCCATTGTGAGACTGGGTGCAGGTGGTGGTAGTGGTAGTAGCGGTAGAAGTGCTTCAATGGTGTCAATGGAGGTTACTTCAATAGGTGGGATTCCTTTAAAGAGGTCGAATTCTTCTTTGTTGTTTGAGTTTCTTGCAGTGTCAAATCCTCTGTCGGAGGATGAGTTTCTTCTTTCAGTTAGTGGTTTGGTTTTGGTTGGTTTGATTTGTCCTAGGTTTCTAGATTCTTCTCTTATAGGACTGTTTTATCTCAAGAATGGATTTTCTGGTTTGCTGGGTCCTTTGGTTGATTGAGTTCTAGAAAGGCTTTGGGCCTGTACAGAGGTCGAGGTCTGAGATTGGAGTTCTTCTCTTAGTGCTAGCTTTGGAGTTCTTGCTGGGAAGCCTCTTGAAGGGGTTCTTCCTCTAGTTCTTTCAGATGTCTTGGTTTCTGGGTTCCATCTAACTATTCAGTGGATGGTGTTAGTGATAAGCTAGTTCTTTTATTACAAACACGAAGGGACAATTATAGAAGATGTCTATAGTTGGGCTTCAGTTCGAGTTTTGAGATGCACAATGAATGAGTAAACTCAGAGTCGTTGAGGTTAAGCAATGTTCAGAGTGAAAGAGAGTAGATTCTCAAGAACTAGCTAAGGAACAGGTATGCTAGGGCTGAGTCTTAAATACTAGAGAGTACACTGAAAGGGGAACAAGGATGAGACTATAAGTAGGGAAAGGAACAAGGTAAGGAAAGGAACAAAGGCTGTGTCCTAGAGTAGAACAAGGTACGCAGTATATATAGTGAAAAGGGAACAAGGTTGCACAGCATATGGGAGTCAAGTGATGACTCCTGAGATAGAAATAGTACATGGAGCGGTAAGCAAGGAAAAAGAGTAGGTGTTTATAACAGATTGTGCATGGCATGACTCTACTCAATCCAATTGGCTTTTTCTTGGTCGAGCATCCCTCCAGTGAAGACATTTCTGGCGAGATGGGCTAGGGCGATAAAAGGTTTGATGGCATCATTCGGGTCAATGGTGATGGCTATGATGAAGGAAAAAATTGTGTTGTGATGATAGAAGTTGTAGGCATAGAGATACACAAAGATTTGACATGCAATAAGCAAGATGAGGTTGAGTACATGATCTTGTAGGTGTTCTTTCCATTTATAGGCCTATAATCTATTGAAAAGTAATATAGTATCTAGACCTGATGAATACAATCTCAGATGTTGGGATACAAATGACTATATTGAGTAAACATACCTAGACATGATGAATATAATCTAGGCAACAACTATAAGTAAGATGTATATGAGAAAAGGAAAAGTAAGTAGCTCACCTTAGACGTTGGGATACAAACGACTGAAGTGAGTGGGAGAATTCATACTCTATTTATATTATTCTATGAGGGCATGCCACTGTGGCATGCAGCTGTGGTGGCAGCTGCCTGGACGTGTTGCTAGTGGCTCAAAGCATACAAGCGGCCGACACTTTGGTGGCTGAATGCCACTCAGTACTTTCGGTGGATTTCAACAATTTCTTTATCTTTGCCATCAATGTTCTACTCTCTGTTATTATCAATAGAAAGCCTAGAGGATAAGTTAATAAGCAAATATATTACTTGCATTCATTATTCAGACCAACTAGGCATTTTCTAGCAATAATTCCTATATATCCATAGTGAGATCAAAAGGCTCACTAGTGCAGAAATCCTTCTACAAGTTAAGGTGACATAGATATTTGATATAGCATTGATGATATTCTTTGTACAAAAATTCAATACAATAAAAGTAGTCTATATGCTATGCATCAAGAGCATTCTCAATCTAGAATCTATATCAATATATGTAAGAGGTATATAAGTATAACCATGTACTACAGTAAGAATAAAAGTAATAGTTACAAGAGGTATATTGCTATTGCTAGCAAAGAAATTGCTTCATGCATGTACACAATGAGTGAGAATAGTATTGTAGAAGATAAAATTATCTTGTCTTGTTCTGACTTGGATGCTAAGAAAGTAGAGTCATTATGGTGCAACAAGCCTAAATACTACTACTTTTGTACAAAAATAATGAAGGGTCCAAAATTTCCCCTTTTTCTTATCTACTTGGCAAAAACGTTCCTTTTTATGTTAGGAACAAAATGTCCAAGCAAAATTTCAATTGGATCAAAACTGACAGAGTTATTTATTTTGGAGAAGAGCCATTTGGCCAGCTACATCATATATACTAAATATGGTAAGTTACATAATCAATTTATCTAATCTAATCAAAGATAGCTGCAACCCTCTCGGGCACACGACAATGGGAGGTGTATTTCTTTGAGCTAAAAGCCTAGACACAGAATTGGGCATTTTTTGCATTGAGTCCATCACAGTAAGCATCTACCCAGTGCATCATCCAGTTTTGCTACTTCCAAATCAGTAATTTATTGATTGATCCCAGTGCAATTGGCAGGTTTGTTTGCAGTGTCGGAAAGGTGTAGTCACAGTGTTCACAAAGGTAGTGCTTCACTGCCCCCCAAAAATACTCAATGTAATTGAGTTCACAGTGGAACTTGGGCAGGATGATGCAAAGGTGGCCAAGCTCTTCGATGACCTCTTGAACTAGTGACCGTTGTGCCTTAAAATCAGGCTGCCGTGAGAGGATTTTTTTTGCACAACAAGATGTTCCGTTATCGGGACATGATTTGCATTCCATATGCAGACGGTTGTCCCACAGGCCTCGCTCAATGAGTACTTGCTTCATTCCTTTTGGTTGATCAGGAAATTCTTCATGATTGGAAGGGAAGATTATTTTCTGTGTGACCACAGTGCTATTTTGAATGAACCACCCATCATGAAGGCAAGCTTGCTTTCCGCCTAGCCTGAGATTCATTCGAGAAACCAGTAATGCGTCTTCAGCATAAGCACAGTGCCCCTGAGAATTGTCGACTATAATGAGTGCTTGATATCCCGGGCCATGAGCACATTCAAATGCGGGAATAATTTTCTCTTGAATCTGTCAATCGAATGTGAGCACACATCTGGGAAAAGAAGACTGCCATCAATTGTCACCTGTTTCACAAACAGTACACCATCCCAATATCCTTTGTAATTCTTTCCATACTCCAAAGATTGGCTTGCTTCCTTCACCTATCCCACTGTGGCGCAAATGACATCAGACTGGTGTATGCCCCTTCCCACTCCCTTTTTCTTCAATGGCTGCTCGCTATCTGGGACCCAGCTCTTTGTCTGTCCATTGTTTGCTTGGGTGGTCATCTCATCTTGAGGGAGAAGCACCAGGTGAGGCTCCACATAATTATCTAGAGTTTTAATGACCTCTTCTTCCAGGTTATCTGGCTTGTATTCTACAAGTCATTTTCTATAAGCATCGAGTTGAGGTATGAATAAATTCTGTCAGTATTCAACCACATCTGGTTGCTCATGACCATCGTAATACAGTCTCTTCTTGTGCTTGATATATTGGAAACCTTCTTGGTGAAGGAACTTGTGCACAGTCTCGATTGTGACACCTTTCGAAACCTTTTCTTGGATCCGCGGAAAAAGTTTGACCTCGAGGTAATGCTTTAGCCCACAAGGCATTTCTTCTTCCACAATGTGACGAAGATACTTCTTGGCTGCTGCAGGGATCATTGTCTTTTGACTGAACTCAGCTAATTTTGCAGGATTCATTGCCCATTTGTTCGATTGAAGATACGAGCAAAGTTCACTGTATATGGCAGGGTCTTCAAGGAGGGTAAACGACTTGATATGGCGGCCCCAGGAGGTTTCAGGCAAGGATCGAGCTTCCAGCCATCTTCGTACCCACTGTCTGACAAGCCATCCCCCCCATTTTGCAGAAAACCCTTGAGACTCAGCTGCATGCTCCGAAGCTTCAATACCCTTTTGACCATTTTTCATGACCATAAAGAGATAGCTTTGGATTGCACGAGCACAATATGCCTGTAACCCTTCGCGCCCTGACACAAAATTTGTTCTCATGGATTCAATAACTTTCTCAATGTCAGATAACCTACATTGCAAAATAGCGCAACATTCTTCACGAGCTTTTTGATGAGCGACATGGCTGGGAACATTGAGACGGCAGTGCTTAAGTGGAGGCGGGTTTCAAATGTTGAATAGTGGACTGGGTGCACTCGGAATTGAATCGGATGGACCTGTGGGATTGGAACTCGGTGTGTCCCCATCCTCCAGATCTCATGTGCAAATCATACTAACTTCATCTTCAAGCTGTGGCTGATTGTCAGACAGATCAGAAAGGTATCCAATGAAGATCTCTGTGTTATTTGGTGGGTTTGTATTCATAGTGACAGCTATGGCAGACACTGCCATGTGCTCTGGTTGCTGTACACCTTCCAGTACAGCCTTTGGCTTTGGTGTAAGGAATTGGTGCATTATGTCAGTGCTATTACTGAAAATTTGGTGCATTCAATTTATTTCCTGACAGTATGTTTTAATGTCACTTACGATTTTCTCAGTTTAGCATCAATACACTCTTTATCTCGAGCCATTTTTTCCTTTCACCTCTGAGTATGCCCAGATTTTCCATTATATCCCAGGGAGTGATTGCTCTCAGCCTTCTTCCACTGTGCCTTCATGTGACTCTCTATAAGCAGATCAAATGATGATGGCTTGGGCTTCAGCAGCTCAAGTTCATGCTCAATTTCTCTCTGCAGATGACCTCTCCATGCTTCTTCATCATCCTCTGAATCCAAGTCTTCCCCTGATGTCAATCCGGGTTCATCTGAATCGGAATTGGACTCTGATGAAGTGTCTTCCCACCACGAGAAGTCGCTGCCATCCGAGTCTGAATCGGGACGGCGATTGACACCACCTGTCTATCATGTGAGTTTGTTCTGGTTTTCATCAACATGGTTGGTCTCGGGCATGTATTCCACAATTTCCACATTGTTGTCTTGATCCTTGTTGCTTCTCGCAGCTGTGTTGGCTAATGGTGATACATATTTAGGTATCTTTGAACTTTTGAAAGTGCGAGCATGTGCAATTGACTTCTGGCACCATAATTTTGGGTGACCCATAGTGAAAAATAATGTAGACTCAATGTTGAGTTGTAATTTCACTGTTTTTTTAATTGTTATTTATGTTGTATTTACACATTAAATTCTACCTCATAACTGCTATGCATTTTTGCCCAAATTCAGTCATAAATAATTGAATAAATTTTTTCGGCCACCAATTTGGCCACTGTCTAAAAGTAGCAGTGTTTAGGCTTGTTGCACCATAGACAAAACAAAAAGAGAGGTGTCTCTGTCCTGTAAATATATGTAATAAAGGGCCTTTATATTATATATTTTGCTCTCATGCTGCAAACTTAGGAAATCAATTTTAAAGGTTTGCAAATTGGTCATCAACTAAGCAAAGATAGCAGATTCCTTAATAAAAACCAAGTCAGAAAAAGAATATACTATAAAGTCTTGCTATATACATAGATTTTGACTTCATCTGATTCTGATGTAGAAAAATATTTATTAGTGAAATAAGGACAAAAGGGCTGGTAACTTCTAGTAGGGCTCTCTTGTTCATTGAGTTGATAGTAGGAGCAAAAGGGTGTGCAAAAAAAAATGTCAAATATATCATATATAAAAGTTTGGTTAAGACAAAATGTATGCCTCTCCCCCTTCCCTACCTGTCTAAATAAGGAAGTAAATCATATGTTTTTGGTAATTATTCAAATTCTATCAACTAAAAATAGATTTTCTTGGATATCTATTATGCACTATTAGTGTATAATAGATAAACCTTATAAATATTTGTATAATTTTATTTATAGGAATTTATCTACTATATCTGCCTTTCTAATAGGTATCTCAATAACTTGATGAAATAGTTTTACAAGACACTGATGCTTATTTTTTGACTCTATAAGATATCTCAAAAGCAATAAATAGTAAATATAAGCTTTAAATATTACAGATTACCTCAAGGAATACTTATTTTCTGGAATTTTGCTATTTATATCTAATTGTAAATCCCTAATTTAATTATAAATATATCAATATTGTTTAAAACTATTGGAAGTTCACCTAAAACTTACCTTGTATATATTGTAGTAATTGAGAATAGTGATTTAGACTTATTTGTACTCTTTTTAGTTCAGTATAACAGCTTAAACAAGAAATATGACTGTGCAAAAATATTGCAAAAGGTTGGATTAAGTTACTCAAAGCCTATTTCCCCCCTCTATATCATATGCTGGAATTTGCTAGTGCATATCCCTTGGATAGAAGTGGTAAAAAAGACTAAAAAGATTCAAGTGACATTAATAGCAAGTTCTATATTGTGCTAGTATTATTGAGATAGATAGAATTAGCAATAGATACAAGCAAAGGTTATAAGGGCACTTACTTATATGCTATTACTAAGTTTTCCAAGCTATAACAAGAGGGCTAAAGGGACTGAAGCATAAAGAGTCAAAATATTGCACACAGAGAGTTGAAATACATTTATTCTCTGAGGACTCATAAGGTAATAGATCACTTTATATGACTCAGAAAATGCTCAGTTCTTATAGTACCCCTAGAAAAATGAGCATTTTCTTGTACAAAAATTTTATTCTAGATAAAAGCACAAATAGCAGTTAGTTCTTAGGCAAGATCATATGCACAATATTATTGAAACTGATGTATTAGCTTATACTTTGGACTTTAGTAGTACTAGTACATCAGATGCTCAATTCTTTAGTTTATAGTTGATTTTCCTCTAAATCTAATAACCAAATTAAAAATAAATGATTAAAGGTATAAAATACATAACTATATTTGCAAATATCAGGTCTAATGTGTAATAAAATGCAATGCTAGATGGAAAAGTAGCTTTTGTGTGTATCAAAGTATGTTTTAGCTACTATAAGCTCAATTTTAGATATTTTTCCAAAGTTGAAATACAAGACAGGAATATATTATTACTTAGTATATAATCCTGCAATATCTAAGAAATTTGATAAATTGGGCACAAACAGTTTTATCCAATCCATTTGGATACATCTATATCCAATCCAAAATTGGTTTTATTCTTGGATTGGATTTGGATTGTGACAGTCACATTCATGATAGTTCTTACTAGTCTTATATTATCTTTTTAATTTTACTTTAGGTCCTTATTCATAACCTCTATAATATCTTGAGACAAGTCAGAAAAGTGAAGGCCAAGTGATGGTAGGAGGCAAACATGTCTCTTTTGGACCAATAGTTTGTGTAAGCTATTAGCTACTATTATTACTCCTCCCTGGTTGGCCCACTTATATCTTAGCACTGGCTGCTTTTTCTCTTGCCAAAATTTGTACATGGCTTCTAGAATACATTTTATATGTCTTTGTAGTACTTTCATAGAGAGAAATTGACTAGGAGAAGTAGTCCAACAGAGGGTATCCTATTATACTGCTTATACTTGCCAGTTATGGCCAGCCTCAGATATTGCAATGGCAACTATCTAATGATGTCATCAATAGTGTTTTGTACAGTCAAACTTCTCATAACCCATACCCCTCAGTGGAATCCCAAGGCTATGGGTTATCAGGGGTTATGGATTAAGTGATAATGGCTAAAATAGACATATAAAAGTATAATCAAAATTTATAAAAGTTTACTTGAATCTGTATTTACTAACAATACTACCTACTATACAGGTAATAAAATTGTATAATCTATGTGATTACAAAGTCAAGAAAGTTGAATAGAACTTCAATGACACACCATTGATCCCTGTAGATAACTCACAGACCTTTTCAGGCAATCTAATAGTCTTGTTTTCACTATTTCCAGGCCAAAATAAGATATTGAATATAATTTCCACTCTTCCAAGCTAAAGAATCCAATTGCTGTACAAATATATGCCTAATTTTGTGCAAAAATCAATGATCTGACCCTAAATTGGACTCTGAAAGTTATGGGGTTTCCTTCCAGAGGATTATAGATTATGGATTATTGTGGACTTCCCCACCCACCAAGTTGGTGGATTGGTTTTGCTATGGGATTCAAGGGGTTATGGGTTTTCACAAGTATAGGTTATAGGAAGTTCAACTGTATGTGCTTTCACAAGTATGGGTTATAGGAAGTTCGACTGTATATGCTTTCATAAAACCGAAATAGAGAAATACAGATCGTGGGAAAGCGACTATACAGTTGATGTAGCCACTGTGGCTGTGTATCCTGGTCATGTTCAAGCAATAGGTAAGCAGCTCATCAAAGCAGACGCCGACGACGAGCAAGCCATGGCCAAATCAAAAAAGTAAAACACATTTCTACCATCCCCTCATCCACCCTCTTTTATCTCTTGTTCGCGTTCACCAACTTACTACCGCCTTTTCGTCCCTTATTTTAGTCACACAAATCACAACCAGAACAAGAAGGCGCATCGTAATGGAATCAAGTCGCCCCGCTCACACAGCTCGCGATCTCTGAAGGGTGTAAGTAGCGCAGCCTTCTTGTTTGAATCTGACTAATTGCTCAATTCACAGGTCGATGCTAAGGTCTGTTGATAAAATCTACTGTTTCGCAGCGTTTGCAGGTTTCTGACATCCAGGATATTGGGTTTTTAGTTCCGTCGCAACGCGCGGTTCGCTCTTGCAGGCTCTGTGCGTCATTTTCTGTATTTCCCTATATCATCTACTCACATAGCCGCGATCTCCAGAACAAGGCTCGCCTAGAAGCTAAAGCGTCATGATTCGGCCTGCTTTCTCTGTAGAGGTGTACCCTGTGGCTCTCCCTTCCTTGCTTCGTCCTTGTACCCTATGTCATTCTGCTATCAACACAATCAAGCATTCTGGGGCGTGGGCGAGAAAGTGCACTTCCGAGGCAAAAAAAAGACAGCATATATGAGCTTGTGTGTGTTGTGTACAAACTATGCGAAAACCACAAAAAAAAACCAAAAACTACGATTGCCGCTGGCTCCCAAACGACTTCATGCTGCGATCCAGAGTTGCTCTAAGCCTCAGTGCCTATGACGAATGAATAAGCAAGGAAACTTGTAAGTTGATATGAGAATGCGTACCGCTGCGTCTTCAGGCCGTAGGGCGCCCTTCGCCATGTTATGCTTCCCAGCTCTAAGCTTGGCTGTGCGCTGGGCAATGGATGTCTTCAAGGATCCTTCGCTGGCTATTAACATAGCTTTGCATTCGTCATCTGTCGCTGGATGGCCCTCGAGCAGCGAGAAGAATTTGTGCCTCAGGACCGTCTTGATCTGCTCGAATGCATGTGTCGTATACCACCCATCTCGTTCCTGTTAGCATAATTGAGTGACTTGCACTACACTTGGAATTGTCTGCTCACTTACATTGCACGTTTCACGCAGTGCATCGGGGTCTTCAATCATAGTTTTGAGCATAGGATCAGTAATGTCGCATAGTTGGAATGCCGCCGTCTCTTTTGTGAGCGTTTGACCATCGAATATATGTGAATTTCTTTACCTCACATCAGCTGAGTACACAATCTGCATAACGAGGAATGCTCACCTTCTATCACCATCTCTTTCCTGTGTGCGTAACGGGTCATTTTGTGTCGTCCGGTCCTGACGCCGTGTGGTGACAGATGGCCGGGATATTGGGTGGTTTGCGTTGCGAAAGTATAAACGCTGATAACTGAATAAACCGTGTTAGCTGCTGACGAACATCGAAACTTATGAACGCACAAGCGAGAACTTGGGTCTTTCCGAGGATCGTACGAAAACCTGACTAGCGTATCTCGCCATGGTCCGTCTTGGAAAACATAACAGCAGAGAGGAAGGAGTAATTTCGAGCTGTAAGAGCAATGAGCTATGCCCTAGTTTGCAAACGATAACAAGATTGTACTTGAGAATATCTCTGGCCTCTGCTGAAGTGAACTGGCTGAACAGCGACATTCGCGTCCAGATGGGCCTTCGCACGAATAACTGGTGGCCAAGTCAATAAAACGCGTAAAATTATAAAAAACGACGCACTTGTTCCAGCCTCTTCAGAATGACCTCGCTTATTTGACTTCTTCCCTCCTCCACGGCTTGAGGCGGTTTATCAGGGACCTGAACTACCCAAGTCAGCTCTATTTTCAATTACGAAAAGGACGAAAGCTTGCATCAGCATCGGCAAACATGATAGACGCAGGCCCATAGCCCTTCCAGCGCATACGATTAATGAGGCGCTTGCGTTCCTCGCCGGTCTCTTCATCAATGGCCGTAGAAACCATGGATGCGGTGTTTCCTTTGAAGCTGGATAACAATTAACAATGTATGGTCAATGGTTTCTGCAGTGCACGCACTTGTATCCTTGGGGAATAGCCTGCCGGCTGAAGAGTGGTGGGGGAAATAGACGTAGATTTTGTTGCGGTAGCTCACTCGTCGAGGGCATGGGTGGGACATCGAACAGACGGGGATCGAGGTTCATATCCACATCCATGTCGGTAGAGGAATTCGAAGGCTGTACTGCGGGGACATCTACATAGTCCTCTGGTATAGTGTACGAACAAAGCGCCTCAACTACACCAGAATGAGAAGTGGTAAAACAGAGACAGAGAGCACACACCATCCATGGTGTCCAAAGCCGTACGCAGTTTAGATATTGGGTCCTCTGCATCGGGAAAATACTGATAGTCAACCATGCCTATACATTCGGGTCAACTCTAAGGGACACGCAAGGCACAACGAGCATATTACTTCGAAAGCGCGCTGTCTTGGACATAATGCCCACGACGTCCGCCGTGTACTCGCCAGGAGCTAGAGCCTCGCCTGGGAGGACCTTGCGGCGCTTCTTCACAACTTTAAGGAGGAGATTGTTCACGCCAACAACATCTCCGGGGATTGGGTGGGCAAATGAGTTCCCGGGGCGGAGAGAGATCTCGAGAAGAGCGTCTGTGCGCTGTGCGGTTCGCCTAAAGGCGCGGTCAACGCTGGGCTGGCCGCCGACGTTGCGGATGGCAGTAGGGACAGAGGCAGGTTGAACATAGCCGGGATATTCTATGGAGTAGAAGGAGACCTGGGGAATGGGCCGTTCTGGTGCATCC
>QFFD01005273.1:0-41476 GCA_003314615.1 Pholiota microspora
CTGTCTTGACGAAGAAGATTGTAGTAAATAAAATGTAGCGTAGCATGGACCAAATATGCAGAACTTGCGTACAGGACGTCCACATAGTGTGCCCGCAAGCCTCGGCCTTTGTCTGTTGAAACAATTTACAGGCAGTCGGTTGTCGCCAGCTTCAGATTAATTCTCATCGCAAGCGTGCGACTCAATAATACTAGCACGTTGTGTTGATAGATTGCCACTTGTTGCAAAACTGTGTCACCTTCTCGTCCTGTATATCGTCCTGTGCCTCTTTATCCACAGTGCGGAGACACCGCTCTTCATATAATCGCTATCTTTTTGCGTATACTTAATATTCTTAAAACTCCTCGTTATAAGTACTTATGTAGATCGAGGAAAGCATGACAAATATCACCATTTGACATCGCAACAGTGCGGAGTTGTCCGGCTCTGAAATCTTCAACTTTCTCAGCGCAAATATGGCCTCAGACAAATCCTGTTAGATGAAAAGACATCCGTATATAAATGGGCACCGGTTTTTTGCCTGGTGAGGCGCGGACGAGTCAAGATGCGTGAGATACGCGCACGCTCGTTCCACGGCCCTTCCTAGCTGCACGCTCGGCTGGTAATCGCAAAAGATACAGTCAGCCAAAAAAAAAAAAAAAAGAAACAAAAAGATTTCAATCCTTAGTTGGGCTTCTGTTCCGAGTCTATGAGTCAGTCTCAATTGGAACGTCCAAGAGTCTGCGATCTTATATATGGGGCAAAGTGTTGCAAGTACACTAAGTAGATTTGTGTCATTTATATAGTTGTGCCACTGGACAACGTCAATCCGGCTGGTATTCAATCAACGGCTTGGCTTCTATAGTCTATTGTAACAGGGCCTTCAGAAGACACGGGCGCAGTAGGCTTTCGCGAAGTCTATCGTTGATGAGATCTCGCTCACGTTGAATGCTCAGTAGCAAGGCGCTTATTGTTACGATGTAGCATTCCTATAAATAAAACTCGCACTTCGGTACTTTGCATCACCTCAAGCAGGGTTTAAGCTCAATGGCTAGGTATTCATACACCTCATATGCACTAAAACATTAGTGGCATTCAATGAGGAAGCCTACAAAATTCGAATTACATACGTTCCAAATACATAGAGTCGCAACCTGCATGGGCGCTTAGTTTAGTGCTTTGCTTGGGCACCCATGTCGATACACATGTCATCATCAAGCGCTCACCAAAAACAGTAAATAGTAATATAATCGTGGCCGTTATTTGCTGCCTATCATGGCCATTTCACAAAAACAAGAAGGGTAATGCAGAGTGGCTTTCCGTGCTTGGGACGCCACTCAAGCAATGTTGTACGATATAAAAACAGATGCTGAATCTGGCATATCTGCCATTACTTACCTCCAGAATCTGCGCCACACACATACAACAATATGGAACAAATTTTGCACACTTCATGCCGTATTCCATATTGCAAGAAGATACTCCGGTGTGAATCGGAGCACAGAACACACATAATCAAGCACCTGCAATATCCTCCTCGCAATTTTGTACGTAGTGTGGCGCTACTCCGACTGACTCTTGAATCCTGATTGTTAGTTCATCATGTAAATATAGACATGTAAGTTGTGCAAAGAGACCTTTGTAGCACAAGCGGACGTGCTGAAACACCAGAAAGTCCATGAGACAAACCCCGATTACCAGTAAGTGCAGTATCCTTCACAACTGATCCACTCGCGCTAACACATATACTGATATTTTCAGACCGAGGGCACCTCCAATCTACGAGTGTAAACTGCCTGGCTGCAATTATCAGAGCCAGTCCACAATTAATATTATGACACATAGAATGGTTCCGCACGAGATGATACCTGGTAGCCTTGAAGTTCGAGTCACGGTCTCCACGGATCCTCGCTTGTATTATCCTAAGGACTGGTTTTGGTAAGTCGGGACATCGATGGCTTGCTCGAGAAACTTGTCCTTCGGATTCGGTCTCCGTGCTTCGGAGTTTTAACATGTCCTTTTTGGGACGTATCCTTCCCACCTCATCGTCCACCCCTTCTAGGACAACTTCTCCCAATATGTAGGCGATCACGGTCACCTCTAGGGGATAAGACTAATTGAAAGCCCCCCTTTCCAGTCAAGCCATGGGTTGCACGAAGAAGATTGCTGGATTGGAGACTGACCGGAGAGACCTCTTCCTGCCCCCGACGCGACCGCGTTTGCCGTCGACAGCTCCTCGTGGGAGAGAAAATCATCGGATGGTGTACGAGCCCTTAAGGTGCTGACGGTTAGAGAACTTTCATTCCTCAACGCGGCCTGCTCATAACGAGTAACTAGAGGTCTACAACGATGCAAAATGTTTGCATAATATTGATGATTTCGCGTGCCCACCTTTGAAACCCTCGTCAACATCAATAGCTACAATTACGAAAATGTCAATGTCGCGAAAAATAAGACAGGTTTCACGAGGGGGTTTCTTTTCAGTTGGTTCGAGACCCTAGGTTTCTATTAGAAAGGGGTTCTCCAATGAGTTAATCCGCCTCTGAGATATCCAACGGATCATGGCCATTTTGCTCTGTCGCCCATCGTATGTTGAAGGTCGTAGGTAGCTTTATGTATGCTTTTATGCTTTATGATACGCGTCATTGGTAGAACGACTTTCACCTTTTTTCAACCTTGACACCAACGCATAATGACGTATATTACTTGAAGGCAGTATTTGTCCATAACATTATGCATTTGAACTCGGGTTCATTTCGACCATTTATTTGACCCCTATCTAAATGCTCTAACTTTACATCCAACGCTCGACTACTCGTGTCTCCCGGACAAGGTACAATGGGCGGCCCACTCGGATGCCGATTATGGTAGGATGTACGACGAGCTCCTTTGATGCTTTTTGCGCAGCATATATGCCATAAAATTGGCTAGACGGTGCATCTATGACGTATGTACCACCCATAGGAATAGTTGTATAAATGCGCCCACCACCCTGGAAAACTCCCTTTACCGATGCGTAATAAGACTCTGCTCGCTGAGGTTGTCTCTTCAATGAGTATAGAAAGAAGGGTGGCCCAGGACAGTAGAGTGAGTGCATGGAGGGAGCGCAAGGAATATTAGTGTGGTAAGTATCTGCCAAATGCGCCCTGAGCTTGCAAATGATCCAGCATTGGATCCAGAGTAAGTCGTCCTCATTTGGTATTGCACGGGAGGGTTGGACCGAGAGATCTCGCAAGCTTGGCGAAGCTCTCATAGCGCCCCGAGTACTACGTCAATTGACGCGCTTCATTATAAGTTTCCTGAAGGGTTTGGGATCGTGAGTGGCACTATGAGTTCATGCCATTGCCTTCCCACATTACATTGTTTCGCGCCGGAATTATGACCGCAGAGCAAGCTGTAATTTTGTTCGAACCGTGCTTTGAGGAAAAGTTTTGGACAAAGGCTGCGTGGGCAAGAAGCGAGAGGACGATGGCGCGACAGGGAAAGAACGCGAAACGATGACGAAAGTGTGCGGCGATCGAAAGGTGTTAGGTGCACGGGCCCCGGCAACATCCGAGACTTTGCTTGCCCAATTGCCATTTCAAGCTCTCAGATCTCAATATTTAATCAGATCGAACTCGCAAGCGCTATGTACCGAAGAAAAAGCTACTTACACCTCCGAATTCAACAAATTTTCAACTATAGTCAGAATATATGAATAATAAAACTGCTTGCTTACTGATAAGATGGGTTTACTGGAACTAGTGTTTATGCCTAGGAATGACATGTAACAGGACCAAAAGTGTTTACTGGCCCAGTGTGCAGAATATTTTAGTAGTTAAGTTACCAACTGAAAATGGACTAAAGTAACACAGAAATATCAGTTTGGGTTGAATGTATGGTCAATTTTGTGGTAAACAAAAATATTTGATTCTGTGATGACAGCTTGCTAAAATAGGGGTATTCATGGTCCCAGATGATATATAACAAATGACCAAGTGTTCAGTTCATGAGCCAAAATGACATATGACATAAACAATTGGTCAAAATGCTACAGTACTCTTCTTTCTGCTGAGTTGCACCCCATAGATACTCATATACATTGGCCTCCAATCTAGAATATTCTTCCTATGTATTACTTTTCTCTGGTCATCTTTACAAGTAAATACAATTCTCCCAACTCCTTTCTTTGAAGCACATGAGTTTGACAGTTTTCCTATCCACCAAAGTTCGGTCCTCCCAATAGTGTATAAAGCCAAGGATTCTAGAGTATGCCAAGCAATGTTTGCTAATAGATGCCATCCAGGAATAGATCAATGAACAATGCAAAATAGCTGCATTTTGGAGCAACTTTGTATGCCCTACATTCCTTGTAGAGTATATAGATAGAACTTGTAAAGAAAGATATTACAAAATTTGAGCCAAAAAATCTATATTTACTTATCATCAGTGTCCGGGAACAACACAAAACCCATTATATTGCAGATGTGCCTCTGGATCAGTTTGTTCTTTTCTATTCTCCATGTTGTATTGCATGTTCTTCCTAAGCTCTTGTACTACCAAATGTCAGCTGCCACCTCTAAAGGTTTCTTGTAGACTTGTTGCTGAAATATTGAAGCAATCTGGCCTAGGAATAGAAGAGTGAAGTTCTCAAAGATTATATAGTCAAACCCCCTCTAATTCATATATCTAGTAATCTATAACCTCTTATATAGTCCATAATTTTCTAATCTACCAACTTGGTTCCTATTTAAATTGCACCTTATAACTCATAATCCTCTGATAACCTATAAGTTATAGCAATTTTCAGAAAAAACCCATACTTTTTTGTGTTAGTTTCCACCTTATTTTACTGCATGAATCTCAACTTCATAATTCAATCATTCAAGAAATAGTCCAAATATCATTGAAATCTGATTTCACCAGGAAATGCAGAACTATCAACCATATATGGAAGGATTATACTAGTCCCAGCCACAAATATTGGACAGGATAGTTAACAATTTTGGTAACTCTTGACTGAATTTGCACAATTCTATTGAAAGTTGCATTGATCAACAAAGACTCCATGGTGTTGTCCCCATTTGCAGACTTTTGCAGACCAACAATTCTTTTTTCTATTTTTAGATAATTCCAGTAGTCCTGTAAGCAAGGCAGTTGATGGTGAGTCGATGGCAGGAGACAAGTGAGAGAATTTGGCACAGTTGGCAGTTCTGTCTTTTCCTCATTACCATTGACTTATCAATAGCAAGATGCGTATCTGGGTATGTGTTGTCTCCCCTTCTAAAAATGCCGCTCCTCATACTATATTCCAATTGCCAAGTGAATACAATGTATCTGATATAGTAAATACATTAATCTGCACACAACCAGCACACAAAACATCTGCTACTACAATGTCAGAAGCTACAGAAGTGTGAAGTGGGGTTTAAAAGTATGTATCAGCTCCTCAACACTTCCTTCATGTCTCATCTGATTCAAAATTGTATGTTCTGGGATTGCAGAATGAAACTTGAGCTCATGCAGCCCATGCAAATGCTCAGTGAACAAAGTCAAAGCACATACTTGGACCCATCCACTTTGATCGCATTAGGATGAGCCCCAGCCAGTTAGAACAAATATTAGAGAGCACAGAAAAGCTTCTGCAGAGCAACAGGCTTCTTGTACATGATTTGTTATGTCCATGAGTGGTCTCTAACTTTTTCAAAGCTTCTGAGCACTATGAAGGCTCTCAATCAACTGTGTACTAGTGTACTCAGAAGGCTTATTGCGATTTTCTGAGCTTTGCTGGCAGTCAAGATCATCTGGGCCTCCATTGTATGCTCAAACATTAAGAGTAGAGTATATAGAAACTGTGAGAGATGACGGAGAAGGCATTGCATGGAGAATGTCATCCAAAGACTTTCAGCAACCTCGAATTTGATTTAGTGACCTCGTACAATCTATAGTGGTGCTGCCCTCTTTGCCCTCCGAAAATCACTGTTTGCTTTTTGGTCTCGTCCTAGAGTGTCAGGAGCATCCTCAGTGGGATGCAGAGTATCTAACACTAACATGTTACTAACATGTTAGATATGAAATTTTTGTTATTAACACTGCGAGATTCATGTTACATAAGCGCAATAAATAACAATATATAACATCATATCTAACAAGGCAGACCCCCCCCCGAATATATCACGTTACTAGCACGGCGAAAATAATATCTAACCCTGCACTATCGGTAATCGTAAGATCTGACACCTCTTGTTCCAACAGGCCTCCAGAATTGGGTAGTATCTTGTACTAATCTAATCTTATCTTTTGTCAACACAAATATTTATGACTCCGTATCCGAGCCGATTCGGCGATGAGAAATTTGCTGCGACTTAGCCTTGACAACACCCTTCATGTTTCTCTAGCCTTTCCACTCGAAGGATGCTGGCTCTCTCAACGCTTTTTTGCATGTTGCCCTTAATCTACGATCGTGCTATGGAGCGCTCAGATCTTCATGCAGCGAAAAATCTGTACCGATTCCTTGACTCACCGCGATACACTACGCGTCGGTACGTTCCAATTCCTGACTTTTCATCGTGGAATCAGCTCACGTTTCGCAGCTTTTTATAATCAGCAACGTATTCTTAGCATACTCGGCGAGCACACCCTCACACCTATATCAAGTTGCAAGAGTGTGCCGCTCAACCTTTCCCATGTGATTCTATCCTGGAAAAGTTACCTCGGTTTACTACAGAGCTTCCCAAACTGCCTCGCTAACTCCCATCGCGTTTAAGCACTTTCATCGTCAGTGTCCCTGTTTACGGGGAGATATTTATTCGAGCTTAAAATGGATCCCCGTAGCTTCTTCTCGACAAACAGACGCCGTTTAGGCGTTCATGGAACCCTGGAGCCTGGGCTGGCGGCCAGTACTAGTTGAAACATAGCGGGCTGAGAACGAAGTCTTCGGGAATACCTCCTCCCATGCGTCCCAATTCGTCCAAGAGCACGCGACGCTTGGATTTGCACGATGGAAGCTGTGTCATCATGAAAGCAAGGGAACGGACACCGAATTCCGTGAGGTGAGTTCTACATATAACTACCTGCAGAACCAGATGTTGAGTATATCTAAAGGCAATATCTAAAGGCAACTCCATTTCGATCACAGATCGCTGGGCTCCATCTACCTGCAGTTAGTTCTCCTTTCCGTCTAGGTTATAAGCAACCAGAGTACGTCGATCTCTTTCTCTTCTCCCTTCTCGTCCCTGCTACTCATTTGGCTGATTTCCCTTGCTCTTATCCCTAGAACTCACGCCTCTTATCTCATTCCAGAGAGCTGTGCGCTTCCTATCACTCTCCATACATTCTACCCATTCGCATTGGCGCTCAGCAAGTGCTTAAATGTTGTTACAATTCGCCTACGCCATCGAAGACGCGTCGCATAGTAACGGATCAGGTACACCGCAAATCCACTACCCCGCGTTACCTCCACGATATTCTGCTCTCCTGATTGATACAACTAATATGGGCACTGTTGCCGCACGTCGAAGGCATAACTCACTCCAACCCTTCTCACGTCTAAACCAGGATATTCTCGAGCTTCTTTTACTTACTGCAGCTCACCAAGCCTTGGCGCCGTACGGATCGTCAACATTTCCCCCAACTCCAGCACATACAACATTAACTCGCACCGTTCTCACATACGCCCAGCTTACCAGCTCTCTGCGGCAAACTGCCTTGCGATCGGCGCGCCTATGGGCACTTCTTGTGGATTTTGAACAGTCTTCCTTTGAATGGAATGCAGAGCTTCTACGTCGGTCGGCCGGTGTCGGTCTCCAAGTTGTTTGGCAGTGGTCGAAAGCGATCCCCGATGGGCCTGACATGGCTGTCTGGACACGAAACAGAAGCGGGAGTGTCCGACGGGGATACGGGTTACAGGACGGTGTCTGGGATAATGAAGACCGTTCGACAATTCGAGATAGGAGGCGGGCCGAGGATGCAAGGAAGAGGGCGAGACTCGATAAAGTTCTGCAGAACGAAGTGCTAGGCCGTGCCACAGATTTGGGCTTTGCGGTCCCGGAACCTTATTTTTATGATGTTTTGCTCGACAAGCTAGGATCTGCCAAAGCCTCGCTTCCGAAGTTAGAGAGCTTGAGGATCGTGAAGTCTCGCCATAGACGTCCTTCGGTTCCGGGCTTGGATGAAGTCGAGCAGGAAGGCGAAGGAAATAGCGTCTCAGGGAAAAGCACCTACGTTCCTCTTGGCGTTATCGCCAACGCTCCACGACTCAAAAGACTTGCCATGGCGGAATGTAACTTGTCGTTTCAAGACCTCTTACCCCCGTTCTCACCAGCGATATCAAAACTTTCGGCTTATCCTAGCCCATCGTCCGTGTTGCTCGATGCGGTACATACGCTCTGTCAACTCCAGTCTTTGCATATCGCAGACTTGCCGTTGCAGACGGCACCCACCGTTCACGAATGGCTCAGCTATCTCACATTGATGCCGGCGCTGGAGGAGCTTGTTTTAGAAGGGGCCGTGTTACGCAACACGGATCTCATTCTTCGTGATACCGTCAAGGAAGATTCGGGGACAGGACGTGTTGCGGGCGCTGAGGGGCCAGAGGTCGTGACCAGGCTTGACAGAGAGAATCGAACCGAGTATGGAGTAGACAAGTCAGAGGATGGTATCGATAAGGACGCTCTTCCTACGCTACGGGTCCTGACAATCGACGCAGCACTGGAAGACGTTATCGCGTTGACATCGCACCTGCCCCTTCCTTGTCATACGCCGTCAGCGCAAGGGGTAAGGTGGAGTCTGCTCTGTGCTGATGTAGAAGGTGGCGATCCCGTCGATTTCTCGAAATTGGCGAACGTATTTTCGGATGTGGTTGGAGGAGTTTCCAGGAGCACGCTACCGTTGCCATCCGCGACGGCTCGCGGTTTAATCCTCAACATTCGAGCCACAGACCATGATATTTTTGTAAATCTATCCACCATTCGGCAGCCAACTTTCGAAAGGACAGAACCTACCTCTTCGAGCGCTACTTCAAAAGTGGATTTCTTCTTCCAAATACATTGGCCAACATACAGTGTACGCCACGAAAGCCCTTCCTCCGATGTCATAGAAATTGATGACACCGCTCGCTCTATGGTCAGCGATTCGCATGTGTCTTTCATACCTTCGGCGCTGGGTGTGCTGGGGAACAGCGTGATACCACGAGTAGTGCATCTTGATCTCGACCTGCCTGTCAGCTCATCTACCCTTGTCGCAATTGAGTCGCATGTACTCCCCGTGGCGCGCGTCGTGGAGCGATTGACTTTGGGCAATAAGGTCGCTAAGGGAGTTCTGCGCACCCTTTGCACCAAACGGATTTACTCGCCTCATGTAGATAACGTCGAGGCGTCGTATTCGCCCACAACGTGGGACTCGGACTTCACCACCACATCTGATAACTCAGACGTTCTTCTGCCCTCGCTGAATGCATTGTTCCTCCATGCTGATAGCGTTAGAGGCCCAACGTGGACCGCTCTCTTACGATTTCTCAAGGCACGGAAGGGGGACGCGGTGCCTATTCTTCGTATAGCTTTCAAGAAAGACGTAGAGAATCGATCCCGCGACTCGTTGGATCCAGTGGATGATGACGTGCCACTCCCGCGAATAAGAGAACTTGAACGATTGGGCGTAGAGGTGAATGTGAATGGTAGTTGACTTGAATTGTGCACAGATTTTACGTACTTCCTTGGATGTCTCCGCCGAATTCACTGGTGAAGGCGTGCTTTGGTCCTCGCTTTTGTGCCCTACGATTTAATAAATGCATCGGGCTTACCTTCTGGCTGAAAGGATGACTATTCGTATTTTAGCACGGCTCGGGTGGTGCGATGAAACGGAGGGGGTGCATAGGGCAAGCCTAGAGAGAGACCAGCAAATTATATACCTAAGCATCGTCCCAGAAAGGAACAGTGATCGAAAAGAGTGCGTGCTGGCCAAAGCTCCTTGTCACTGCACTACGCACCAATTATTGTAGAACTTTTGGAGATTTTTATTTCTGTTGGCATAGCCGTTTTAGGCGCTGCAATGGAATGGGAACAACGATGTGGGACTCCACTAAACAATTGATAAACCGCAAATAGTGCGCGTGTTGCCGTTTTCAAGCAGAAATGGACCATGTGACAGATTGCGTTTACTTTACGGGAGTGGTGGTACAAGCGATACAAACACAATTCTATACGATCCTTTTGTCGGGAATATTTATATTCGCTGAATCCTGGAGACACCAGTAAATGTGTTATCTCACACACAGACTTATATCCTTTTTGTCTTTTCAACTGTTCTATACGCGCTGGTCCCAGCTTCGGGGAGTAGAGTTGTGGTACGCTAATTTTTGCCTTCTCCAGCCTCATACTAAATTGAAGTGTACCGCCACATCTAAGTACGTACGTGGAAATATTTTATTTTGTGTGGGAGGTTGAGCATATTTCACAAAGCTACCATCATGAACGCTCCCTCCGATGCTCAGAATACGATCAGAGTAGCGATCATGTTTGTATTGTTTATATTTTCTATATACTCAGAATTGTGACTATCATGTTTCTATACAGCGGGGCAGGAATTGGCGGCCTTACTCTATCAGTCGCTATCGGAGCTCTACAGAAACGACAGGATCTACAATCGAAGCTTCAAATCGATCTATATGAAAGCGCGTCTATCATCTCTGAGATTGGCGCCGGTATAACTCTATGGCCACGTGTATGGAAGATCATGAATGCCATTGATTTGGGAGAGAGTCTCGTTCAGTTCCTGCCACGTCCGCCAGACGATTCGACGCGTGAGCGGTGTGATTCTCGTACTTCACTCAGAATAGTGATGTCCTTGTTTCACTGCAGGCCTGGTTTTTCAACTTCGGAAGGCTGACCAGCTGGAGGGCGTATTTGTCCATGATGTTATGATGCAAGGTATGCGTGTCATAGCAGATCGCTCTCAGTGATTCATACTTGGTTTATCTATTCAGGTGGATCAACGACATTCCATAGGGCGGACCTTCAGCAAACCTTGGTGAACAAACTCACTGGGAATCTTCACCTTGGCTACCGCCTCTCCTCGTATGACGAAGTCGGGGACGAGATTATTGCTCACTTCGAGAATGGCGCTACCGTGACTTGTGATCTGCTAGTTGGGATGGATGGAATCAAGTCGACAGTGCGCAGAAGCCTTCTCGCCAAGCAGGGCTTACCCAACTCGCCATCGATGGGCCCTATATGGTCGGGGACTATTGCATACCGAGGTCTTGTACCTCGAGACGAGCTGGATAAAGTGTTCCCGGGTCACCGAACAATCACAACACCAATGATGGTGAGCTATTATCCTCCCCATTTGACATAGATGACTTATAGCTAACTATTTGACTTTGAAGTACGTTGGGAAGCTTAAAGTTAGTCATTGACCCACATAGCACTTGACATCGACTAATCCGCGTATTTTACAATCTAGCACGTTGTGGCCTATGCAATCTCACGCCAGTTCATCAATGTCGCTGCATTTGTGACTTATCCATCCAAGGAAGGGACCGTTTTCGAGGAAAGATCGTTAACTCCTATTCAAATACACGAAGAATTGATATCTCTGTACACTTCGTTTGAGACGGAGGTCAAGGTGTTACTCGATGTACGTCCCGCTAGTGCGAAGCGACTAATTGGGTAATGAGATCTTGTCAGTGTATGAAGGAGCCGTTGAAATGGCCGATAAATCAGGTTATTCCTGTCGAGAGTTACGTTCGCGGGCGCGCTCTTATCGCTGGAGATGCGGTATGCTTTGGATAAGTATCCAAGAAATAATCTCAGTACGTTTGTTGACAGGCACATGGGCTTCCCCCGCATCAAGGTTCCGGAGCTAGTACAGCTATTGAGGTGCTCAAAGGTTTTCAAATCATCGTCTATCATACATATTGATACTTGATTCTTCTTCCAGGACGCCTATATTCTAGCAAGTCTCCTCACATCCCCATCGTGTAGTATCCACAACCTACCGAAACTCAGTTTTGCTTTCGACTCTATACGATGTCCAAAAGGAAATCGCGCGCTCGAGACTGCGATTGGGTGTGGGAGACTGTTAGATCTTGTTTACCCTGGGCTTGAAGACACGAATTGTGGTGACGATGATGTAGATCAGCAAATTTTACATTCGTTGGGAAAGAAAGTAGCTGAGGAGTGGGCATGGGTTTGGAGGGAATCGGCAGAGGATGACCGAAGGCACGCATTGGAGATTTTGGACGGTGTGCGGACGTGAAGATTGCTATTCCAAAGTCCGTTGCAATTACAAGTTGTATGAATAAGTACTTATCGATATCCTTTTTATGGCAGTGTATTGCTTGTACATGTTGTACTGGACGTTCGTTGAAACGGTGGCAAAACGACGTCGACCTTTGCCGAGGGGCTCATGTGCATGCTCCTTCGAGTGTCGTCGCGACGGCACATAGTGAACCTCAGTCAACCTTTCAAAATTTTCTGCGTTGCGCTTTCTATAGAAGTACAGAGTGAGAGTTTCCCATAATATATACCGACTAAGATTCAATCAAGTACTTATGCAGACAGCGAGTCTTTCCGCGTATACAAATCAAGCTACAGCAAGGACACGACTCATCTTCCTTTTTGATTTTTTACTGAATATTTCTGTATCCTCATTAAAATCTCTTGTACCTTGCCAATCATCCCTCTCTTTCCATATCCAATCGCGAGAGAATTGAGAACGATCAGATAGCCTACCTCGTGATCCAACCCCTGATCGAGGGCGACTTGTCGAAACTTCTGAAGCTGCTTGATTTCCTGGTCAGTTGGCCAAGTCTTGTTAACATCGGAGTAGACTTCTGGGTTTAGGGCTCCATATTTCTCGGTGCGGCGATCGAATTCTTCAAGGAATTTATCGGTGAAGGGGTTAGCACTGACGCAGCGGCGACATTCGCAGACAATGCCATAAGGCGCAAGTTGCTTACGGCGCTCTGCCACAGGCACTTTGGTATTCGAGTATGCGGAAAAAATTTGGTCTCCCGCTTTCAAGTCGCGTGTAGCTCTGAACACCAAAGCAAATGCGGCAGGGTCGAATTTTCTGTCGACATTGTATATGCAACTAGATTTCTATCTATCAGTCTGTAATGAAAGAAAGCACGATTCTATCATACCTGTGGTTGATGCGCGAGGCAAGGTTACCGATAACACTGTAGCACCCGAAGTCGTCCTCAGCTTTTACCCCATCTCCGTCGAAGATCTCTCCTACTACATAGCCATTGGTACGTACTATCCCCATGAGTGGTCCACTCCCGTCTTCAGTATGACTATTCATGAGTGCCCTATACGCGAGCTGGTTAGACTCAGACATCCTGTTAACTGCAACTTCAACAACTTTCTCCGACTCATCCAGTACGAGTTTTGCGGTACGAGCAGTCCCATCAAGACCTAGATTAAACACGTTGAGGTTTACTGGCGTCACATAAAGGGGACGCTCAGCGAAGACGATATCGCCAGCCTCGACATTGTGTGTTACGAAAAGGCCCATCCCCATGTTCGGCGTCTCTCTAACTTCACACAAAGCGGTTTGGCCTTTTGGCTTCGGCACGGGCTTCGGAAATCCTGGGGACCTGAAGACTTTAGCCTTAGTCGCCGCCGAAGTAAGCCATTCAGAGTGGTCGTTCTCATTGGCTGCCGCGGGAGAGCCTCTCTCGGGAACAGTAACTAAATGCATGGTTACGAGCTTGGATTTAAGTATGCCGCTGGCAGCGTCAATGTCGATGGTAAAATTGGGTGGTTTGGGGCCTCTATGCACCGCTAGAATCGATGGACTATCATGATAAAGCTTCGAAGGGAAAAGGAAAAGACTCACCATCGTCGTAGTTGACTTTTCCGTATTTTAATTCGTAAACTACGCAGGAGTGTAGGTGGGTCTTTGGAAGACTGATCTAATACAATCCGTAACTCACTATGACGGTTGTTAATAACTGCGATGACAGGCGCCTTCGTCGCGACTTCAGGAGGAGCAGGCTTAGCCTCCTTGGATGCTTTGGGATTGTTGAGAAATCCGCGTCTCATGGCTGCTAGTAACTGGCGATGCTCAAACTGACGGCGGACAATGGGAAACCTTGGGGATCTGAGTTCGAAATAGACGACCACTTCCAATCGTGGACTAGGAGGGGTATCATCGGGTTACGTTAGCTTTGTTGCGCAGTGTGAAGATCAGATAACGTCGCTTTGTCTATGTGGGTGCACGGTAAGCGCCGCTGATCTTGAGTGAGGGGCCTGTGCACGATGTGCAATGCCACAAATAATAACAAGAGTTGGCTGGAGTCATTGACCCAGAAAAATACTCCGATTTACTGTGCATTTGCACCCGCATGTGTACCTCGTCTCGAACCTTCGTGCCCCACAATTAAATAGATGTATCATTCTTATGCGAAACTTTATTTTAGTAAGAGAAATTAACGTACTAAGAGCGCCAAGGGTAAGCACGGTGAAAAGCAATTTCACCCACCCAGAATCTGTGTCCCCTAAGGTAGGAGGGCCCATTGGACGAGTTGGAAGTGAGGGAGGATGAACGGTCTATCCTGATTGTCAGTCTGTTGAAAACAAAGCAAGTGGATAATCCAGTTAAAGAACGAAAAAACCTTATGAGAGAGTCACTCAAGAACGCACAGTATAAGGAGGAAAACAGAATTTAAGCAGTATATCGACCCTAAACGGGTTCATAAGTCAGTTAAAGGGATTGACAGTGACAGAAGCGACATACCAGCTGGGAGAGTCGATGGACGTACAAAGATGCGCGAACATGTTAAACGAATATTATCCTGCGTAGTGCATGTCTATGAACGTCAGATAGACAGTGGCGTTTAGATTGGACCAGTGAGAAGATGCTCATGACAGTCATGTCTGCTTTGCCCTACGCCATCAAATGGAATGCCATCAGCTACGGAGAACATAATAAATCAGTATCAACATCGATAACTGTATGAAAAGGACAGACCTCCTGCTTGGAGAATAGTCTCATTCGCTGCTACGGCGCCACTCTGGGTCTGGTTAAAACCTGTGGAGTATATCAGCGGCTGAGCAGGGACGCCAATACAGAGGAGGCATACCCTTGGCTTTGACTTTGGCGCCTGCGGAGAAGATATAGAGGACGAGAGGGTGGTCGTTACACGCCCAACTATTAGTGAGACAACGTCTTGGGGTCAATATAGACGTACTGTCCGTTGATACATTTGATAGCAGTGTCGATATTCTCAACGGGAATAACAGGAAAAACGGGGTCGAAGATTTCCCTGTTTCGCGTAGTAGTATGAGTATCGAGTTCTGAGGCCTCAGAAGTTAATGGGGCGTACCGAGTCATCAACGAGTCATCATGCGATACGCGCAGAAGCATCAGTGTTATAATTACGAACTTGGTTTTCTTATCAACTTCGCCACCGAACACGACCGTTCCCGTCGTCTGCTTCAATAACCGCGAAATGCGGATAGTGGCTGGGACGTCAATGATGCGACCATAGCATTCAGAAGAAGACACGCCAGAGGGGTAAAATTCGTTATATCTATGTTGATTAGAGTCATAATCACACTTAGTAAGTAAGAAGCGGAAGAGAAAGGTGGGCATACGCGTCTTTGAGAGCATTACAGGGTATATCCTGAAACTTGTGGGGGACTAGGATGTAGTCTGGTGCCATGGAAGTCTGTCCTGCGTTTACTACTTTTCCCCATAAAAGACGGCGTGCGGTGGTCTTTAGATTACGGCTTGGGTCGACGATGACGGGGAATTTTACTGAAAAAGATACGAATATTCGTATAATACTGGTGCATACATGATGAATATATGCGTACCTCCCAGTTCGAGAGAGATGGGAGAAAGACGCTTGGTGGCAGCCGTAGCCACGACGCGACCCACTCTGATATTTCCTGTGAAAAATCAACCAAAGTCTACGCATGGAAGTCAGTACAGAGGCGTACCGGCGTATAGAACTAACAAACAACGATGATGAAATATATCTCATTCTGAAGAACGATACAACATATTTACTGTGACCCCATTGGAGCTCCAGAATCTGTGTATATTTGATTCAGACGCGCGCTCTGGGTAGTCCTGAGGGATGGTTCAGCAGACGTACCTTATTCACCTCTGGTATCTCAAATAACGTCCCTGTTCAGGTACTTCTCGACTAACCTCATCATCAACGTGCTGGTGGCAGGCGCGTGTTTGGAGGGCTTGAGCAGTACAGTGTTTCCAGCCCGACTAACAAAACGATTACATTCCCATTAGCTCCGCAAAATGGACAGAAAGTTCAGTGCAGCGGCGTACGAGAGGGCCGAAGATAAGCCGTACTGGGTATTTAAATGGGCTGATAATCAACACCGTCCTCTCGGGTTCTTTTCTGACTGCGGTGCGCATAGCAGTGAAGTTGAGGCTTAACGGAGGGTGCGAAGGCTTGGCCCATTTTTGGGCGCCCTTTAGTTGTATCAGAGCCTCTGAGATTGTCGAGGAAAGGTCGAGCCTGGGGATCGCGATAAGGCATTCGTTGGCAGCGAGGGGGGCTTGGTCTATTTCGCTACTCACATACGCGTCTTGAGGAATGCGTGATCTGTTACTTCCTGTATGCGAGCGAGCGTAGCTTCCCGGACGCGAAGCCTGCTCGTAGCCCGTTCCGGACCTAGGAGACGATAAGGGTGCTGAGCGCTATATTGTAACAATTGAGTGGCGATGGAGAGATGGTCATGGTGTAGTAGAGCGTTCCTGAAGAACAGGAAAAGACTTACCTCCTCTACATGCTTGATAGGTGTATATTCGGATGGTGAAGACATGATTTCTCTAAATCTAGGAACACCAGGGAAGTTAGATCACTGATGATATAGACGTGAACAACAGAGGGGCGCTTACCAGAATAAAAGATAAACAAAGAGCCTTGTTCTTGTTCTCGTTCTCGTTCTCGTGAAGTCGGTGACGATGGTGTTCAAATCCTTTGCATGTAGGAAAGGCTCAGAGAGCAGGAACGGGAGAGACGGGGCCAATGTTGAAGAGGGAAGGGCTTTCCAGCGATTGTATTGTATTGCATAGCCGGACGTCATGCGAGACAACTATGTTGATAACGGGGCGAACTAAAGAACTTGAAAGAAGTGAGCATTGCGATTAATTGCATCACTAGAAGTCGAATCTTCAAACCTGAGAGCTCCGGGATATCGTTTTATACGGAATCTATTAGGCGCATGTATCATTGTTCCGTCGACACAATACTGCATGTAGGTGATGAAATAGGTGTCTTCGGCTTTTCGTCCTTTCCAGTTAGTCCTGACTGAGTAGAACGGCAGGGGAGCCATCGCGGAGCAGCAGTTGGATGAAAGGCGGGAAACGAAGACCAAAGCAGCGAGATGGAACACCTTGAAAGGAGCGAGCCTCATGGCCAAAGAAAACAGGGACGCACCAGTAGAATGATACCGTCTCGTTTCAGCGTTTACATCCACCTCTGACTCGGCGTATTGTGGCTTGTGCAAGCGGATGTTCCGGTTGGAGGAATTGTAAACGTTCCCGGAAAGCTGGTGCGGGATATTGTCTCGCAGTGATCACAGCCCTGGTTACTGCAACTGCGCGCTCCAGCTTTGAATTTCTGGCAGCAAAATGTCAGCGTTAGTCGCTCCCAAGTGCGTGCGTGGGAACGCAACGCGGCACGTATTTCTCCGCAAGAATAGTCCGACCATCTTTGTCCAGGACTCCCTCTCAGGATAATTGACATCGCAAAGCCAACTACTGGGCACAGCCAGGTTAATATACCCAAGTTATGCACGCTTCTTTATTCGTGCGCAACAATTCGCCCTGGACTCTTCTTCGTTCCAACCGCCAGTGGCACATGCAAATACCCAGCAGCGGCGAGCCCCTCAAGGTAGTCGCGTTCCAAAAGAAGTGTACCCAGACAGCTGGTGCGACTAAGTACGTCTCGCGTGGAGAGCCAATGCGAGGGCGCTAATACGAGGAGGACATACTACTACAGGAACTGGCAAGTACGCGTTTATGTCTCTACATGAACTTCTGTACTTATGCATGTGGCCTCTGCATTTGCATAGAAATCTTCCTAATTTGTGGTTCCACGCGCCTATGGATACTGGACACTCCAATTTTTCCCGAATCGTCATAGTCGTACGTGAACATAATCAATCCTGTTTGTTGATCCATTCACTAACATGAAAACAGCGTACCCACTCCTTGGCATTCGAGGCCTCGGAGGTTGAGTGAATGCGCTCGCAAAATTCAGCATCCCTTACGATCACAAATGACTGAACGATTACCTTATGTGCTGTTTCTAGCAAAAGTGCGCCCGACCCTGCCCTCGCACAATTAAGAGTGCCTAACCAACAATCTCGCATCGCATCGCATTCAAACATATCTCGTTAACATAAATGTACGTCCTTGTTCATATATCTTAACGTCCGGTGGTTCCAACTTGATGATTGCAGCCATCGTCGGTCAGAACGTCGTACCGGAAGACAGGACGCTGTAGCGAGTCGACAAGGGAGTGGTCTTGGCATGTCGATGCCTCGGGTATGGGAGGGTATAAAGATGAGAGCTCAGAAAAGAGGGGAGGCAGAAAAGTGCCTGGCGCATTCTTTTCCCTATCCTACATCGATCGGTGCGTAGAGTTTCGAATTATCAACTGGCTTCGTGCTGAATTGGTTGAATTTCAGAATTTAGGCTGGTCCTATAACTCTTCGAACTCAATAAATCTTCACGCACACGACGTAGGTTTCTGTATCCCAGGACTCAAGGATTAACGTGTTCAATCTTTCTTTGCGTTCGTATAGCCTCCTATAACGTCAGGAATACTTCATCATGAAGCTCACATCCACCTTCGTTTTCGCCGCTCTCGTTGGCCTCAAGGCATCTAGCGTTTGGGCTTCGCCTATTGTAAGTGTTGGAACTGAAAATGTATTATACATACGTATCCTTACCCTAATTGCTGATGTGGCCATTTTCTTGCAGACTTCTACTGACGTCGTCAACGTCGAAGCACGAGACGGCGCCCCTTCCAATCCTGAAGGCGTAACACACGATCGGCGCGCAGACGGGACAGAACTTGACGCTCGCGAGTTCAACGATGATTTTAATCTGGACGCTCGTGAACCTACGGAAGAGTTAGACTTGGGCGCCCGCGATCTCGTCAATGGCGTGGAGATAGACGAGCGTGAAGTCGGAGATGGGGAAGACCTCAGTGCGCGTGCTGTGCTCGCGAAGGCAAGGAATATGGTTACTGTGAGGAAACCAACTGGTGCGGCGCGCCCCAGCGGTGGGCGTTCAGCCTCTCGTACTCCCACTCGGAGGATAGCAAGTGCACCGCGTTCGAGATCGCGTGTGGCTGCCGGGCAGTCCAGTGGTGCGCACGCTAGCGCGGGACGCTCGTCTACTCGTACCACGGCTCGGCACACATCCAGTCGTGCGAGTGTGTCGCGGACAAGCTCGCACCTTACAGCTGGGCGGTCCTCTCATGCTGGTGGTGCCCGTTTGAGCTCGCATGCTGCCTCTGGGCGGGCCACTTCACGAGGAGGTGGGGCCCATCGCGCAACTCATTCTCCAGCTGGGCATGCGTTATCGCGGACGGGAAGTGTACACGGCGGCGCACATTCTACCGCTGGGCATTCTGCATCTCGCGCAGGTGGGGCCCATGGGAGTACGCATGCAGCCGCTGGGCATGTAGCATCTCGTCCCCGTGGAGGTGCTACCACCTCACGCGGTAAGAGTACGTCGGTTGGTGGAGCCCATTCAGCCCTCGGCAAGGTGAGTTTCGTTATTTTTGGTTCTTCTAACTACTTGTTAATGTATACGTCTGTCTCCAGACGGGACGCACCGGTTCAGCTTCACACCTCGGCAATGCCTCCCAGAGATCCGCATTCGCAGCGCGCATATCACGCTATGGGAACAAGGTCGCCACTCACCCCATAGCGCAGAGGTCGAATAGGCCCGCTTCTAATACTGCCTCCCATCCTAGTTTCGCTGACAAAATTCGGAGCGAAAAGACCCAGATGCGCAAGGAGGTGGACCAGGTCCATCACGTGCAGACTAACCTCAAGAAACAGGGGACCGCTATTCATTTGCAGGAGAATATTCATAGGGACAGCGAGCGCCTTCGTAAGAATGGGGCTGTCTTTGAGTAGTGGTTTACGTGCAGAACTTGAGAGGTTGTTATGTAGTTAATGAAATTAGGAAAGTTTTTCGGTCAGATTTTCAGTGTGGCCAAGCGCAATTCGAAGGGAGATTCAACGAAACAATGGGCAGTGTAGAATGTATCCCTTCGATAATGTTGTTTCCTCTGCATTGCCAAGTAGATCGGAATTGACATGGTCAAGTTCATCGCGCGAAGATTGAGATACCTCGTCCGGAATATTTCTAGTTCAGGAGCGGCACAGAAAGTCTAGATTCCTGACATACTCTATCGTTGTACATGTAGCTCACCTTGGGGTTAAACGACCTTGCTCCCAAAACAAAACGACAATATGGAATATAAAAGTATTGATTATATTATTTGGTGAATCTCGAGTAGGATATATATCAGAGCGTGGAACACAGAATGTCAAATATCAGGCCCCATGTCACAATATTCAATCCTCAGGTAGCGCGATCGTTGGAATTCTGGGTGCATGGGAAGTGTCTTCCGAGAGGACAAGGGCCTCCAGATTTGAATCGAGCACCTTAAGGTCCAGAGGTAGTGGCTCAATTTCCGAAGTGTTGTGTTGATTCCCACTTCGCTCCAAACGTTTTCCATATGGGTTCCCCTGCGTTGGAGTGACCGATTCACTGTTCCAGTCGTTCTACACGTAACGTTAGAGACCGGAGGTTAGGGAGTGGCACAATGCGAAGGCAGCGAGGACAGAACTCACTTTCGACGCGTCGACTGGATGAAGTCTGTCTAAGTCGGTGAACTCTGTTTTCACAGGAATAAACGTGTTCCTCAGAATGATAAGATGCCTCTAAAGAGGGGAGAACGAAACATGAGTGAGAAGAGATTCATTAATATTAATCACTGATGGCCCACCTCGTTTTCCTCTCTTTCTAACTGCTTCTGTAACTCTTCAAGCTCAGCCCTTTTTTTGGCTGCGTATTTATCACTAGGTTTGGCGTTTGGGATGGATGACATGGTAAGAAATAGAGTGAGAAAAGAACACGATGGTTGCGCGGCTTTTATGTGAAAATTTATTGCCACTCATGCGAGTGCACTGCATGGCCCGCCGCCCGAGGCTCTGCCAATGAAAATTTCAAGCCGACCAACTTTGTCCATATTTCATTTCTGCATTTGGAAATAAAGAAGACCAAAAATTCGACGCTTTAATTCTACTTTGAGCATTTATAAGGTGACCTGGCTTTATACCTTCTTTCTCCTTCACTTCTCACCCCAGTTTCTGTTCTCTCGATATAGTGCACCCCTTGGTAGCTTAAAGCTGCTTAGACTGCATTCTGGAATCAAAGCCATGAACACGCACAGGTATATACAACATGTTTTATCGTATTCTAATGATTATAATCGTCTTCTGATTTTGGCGGAAATCTCCTATTTTCGGCATCATCAAGTGTTCTGAGCTCCCACACCAATGATAATGGCGAGCAGGGAGACGACAATGCAACAGCTTTGGAAACGCTTGAGGACGAAGATGCAGAGGGAGAGTCAGATGAAGGTGTTATAGTCCTGGCGACATATAGTGGTACAGAGACCGAGGACGGGGAAGACGAGGATGCAGAATGGGAACCTGATGAAGGCGGAATCATCTTGGGTACATGGAGCTCTATGCAAATGGAGATCGATGGCGGTAGTTCTGGGTGAGTGACTTATTTCATCGATAGAAGGAACGATAACGATCGTCACATCTTTAGTTATCCATTGTCATCCACAGGGTCCACGCAGGTGTGCAACGATCAGCAAAAAGATCCACACACGCATGATACCAAATAAGGAGAACTGTGGATGTTTGGCTTTGCCCATGTACTACTTCTCTGTCTAGGTATAGATATTGCTTTCAAGATGGTAGTCGATTTTCCATCAGAACAAAAAGAGTTACTCAAAAAGCAGATTATGTAGACAAAGCTTTGATGGCGACGCTAAGGTACTTATAGGGATACTAGTACACATAATATCCTTTGCGTAACACATGTAGAACGACTGTAACTGCTCATATATTGAGTAAAGTGGAGTGAAAGTTAGGGCGGGAAGAGCACATACGTCTCCGAACTATCAAGACTCAAGAGTGAGATTGACGACATTAAGAATTTAAACATATACACATATAAATAGATACGGGCGCGCTGATATAGACTTATTTTCCCATCTTGATCACCTACGCACATAGTAGCTCAGAGCTACACCCATCTCTCTCTCGCCTGTAATCTTAATTGTAAACGAAAGCAAGCCTGCAAAAGCGTCTTCGTTCTCTGTTCCAACCCATGAAACATGAAGCGCCTGAGTCACGACATCTTTGCTCTGATCGTCTCGTTTCTCCCCCCTCTAGTGCGATTACAACTGTAGGAGCACCTGTACAAGCGCAGGTGCACCATGTGGGACCACGCCGGTATGGCTCAACGCGTAGAGGGCGCGATTTACATCAAGTTTTCGACGCTTGCGCGACCCACGGAGGGACAGATCATCAACTATGTGCGCCAGCATAGGAGGATCCCCGTCCCCATTGTCATTGTCAACATCACTATCGATTCCGTAACTGAGCTGGTTATCGGAGAACTGCCGGGGGACAAGGTACGCAATGTGCGCGACGGATCTGGAATGACTGAAGACCAAGCCCGGAAGCTCAGCAAGCAGCTGTCTGCGCTACTAGCACAACTCAAAGATCTGAAGTCTCCGTCTGAGTCAGTTTGTGGGTTCGGGAACACCCCTGTACGCTGCGAGCGCGTTGGTATATTCTCCCCACCCCGTGGACCCTGGCCCTCTGTCGATGAGTTCCACGCATATCTAATCAAAGTCGTCCGCGTTTCCCCACCACCTGAAGTGCTCGATGCTGTTTGGGATAAGATTCGGTCGGTCCATGCGCGCCAATATAGGGTGTGCCTCACACACAACGACTTTGTACCTCATAATATTCTTATTGATGACGACTCCAATGTCACTGGTATCGTAGATTTGGAAGCATCGGCCTGGATGCCTGAATACTGGTATCTACATTCCAGATTCTCTGGGTTATGCCACGCTTATTGTCTCATTGTTTTATCTCAGGGAATATCCTAAGTCGGTGTTTCAGCCATTGTACCGCCAAGGATGGTAGCCCAAATTGACGGCGACGGTGTTTCCGCAATATGAAGACGAGCACCAGGCGGAGTACAGCATTTGGAAGTACCGCGAGGGGTATTTTTAGCGCTTGATGGTAGAAAGACAAGCGGCCTACATGATTAGTCCCTGAGTCAACATCAAACCGATATGGAGAAGATGAACTGTCAAGATATGCCTCTAGGATGTAGAAGCTTGCATCTACCTTTAGTGTGATGAAGCAATGTGTAGACTACACCAAAGAATACGCATTTGGTAGGCCGAAAATTCTGTGATAGCTTCTGACTAGAACCTTGAGCTTTGCACGGATGGTGGTGATTTTACGAGCGGTGTACACAAGATAAATAACATACTTCGGGCATCGGCTCCGCGTCTGCCGTTGACTTCATCCACCAGCACCACTTGATACGTGCACGGCCAGGCCTTGTTTGAGTTCATAGGAAGGATGTGACATGATGACGTTGGCTTGATATCACCCCATTTTCACTCTCCTTCAGTCGCCTCTGCCCCCCTGCTCTTGGCTATTCTTTGTCCTCTCTATGCGACTCGTTGGTGCTAACGCACCAGTAGAAAGATGGATAGAGTATTTGATTCTGGCCGAGGACGGCAAAGATGTGTGATGAGCACCGATGGATGGTATAGGGGATGCGTTCTGAAGGTCGGAGAAAATTAATGTCGTCACCAGCTCAATATCGGGAGTTCAGGGCTCTTGCTGTTAGTTCTATTTAGCTTTTTTTTTTTCTGGATTGTCTAGTGGTTATATCAGCAGGTTACAATGTGCTGGAAGATCTGGTCGGGGGCCGTTGAATGGTTGCGCCAAAGACTGGGGATACGGCCTCGAACGAGGACGAAGAGACGCCCCTGTGCACAATTGTTTTTCTTCGTTTTCTTTTCTGGATATGGGGATCAGCAGTATTCATGTGGTGCGCTCTCAGCCCCACTTCACTTCTCTGAGATGAGGTGTGCTGGTACGGAGCCAACACAACAGGGATATTCATGAACTTGCGAGCGTGTTCATTGCTACACTGGACATGCGTTGCTCTGTAACATTTCCATTTCTATTTGCTTGTGTTGGCGTCTCCGTACCAATGCTTACCGTCAACCTCTGTGGCGTTGATGGCCGGAGGTGCTTTGTGTCGTTTCGTTCGTTCTTGCATGTATGTTACTTTTCGGACGGGGCGTGCATTCAGCAGACGTAACAAACGATAACGAGAAGGTGATGGTGAGCTGTTGTATCCGACCCCTCCTATTCCTGCACTTTGGGTACGCTCAGAATTCTGGAGCCATCACCTTCTCTTTCTGAGCTGCTTTCCAGATGTCTGTTCGCGTGCTGGAATTCATGGTCAGATTATTATTTCAGATCATTCTTCGGGGCTTCGATCGACATTGTTGGGACGGGGGTTTTAAGCGACAAAGTGGACGTGAACAGAAAGAAAGAAAGCGAAGATGGATGGGAAGATATTTACCGTTCAAGATAAACACAGGTGTCCATCCATTATCCAACCGGACACCGTCACCGACATCCGCCCTGCGTATCATGGGTATCGGCGCATACGCACCGTAGACCCAACACATCAGGAACATTATATCCTGGAGGTCTCGGCCATCTACCATCTATATTTCCATTACCATTGTACCATCCAGCACCATCATTAACGAAAGATTCGAGGATGCCTGATTGGTAGAGAGAAAGAAGATGCAATGGATGGAGATGGCGAGGATGGGCGGCGTATGCGAGGAGCAGAGGAGTATAAGATGTGTACCCGAGTGGTAACATAGTCGATCCTCGTCTACACCCCGTCTTCGCCATCCATCTATATACGACAAACAAGTTATCCCTACCATCGTCTAGTCTGTTTATGGGAATAATTGATCGACGGGGAAGAGGCGGAAATTGGATGGGATGGCGAGACGACTGGGTGTATGGCAGGAAAGGAGGGAGAAAGAGGAGAATTAGGAATAGCGAAGCAATTTGAAGAGTAAAAAGCATTCGTGAACGAATTTGACGCACGGGACCGCAAGATACTGATCTAACTCCCCTATCCCGCTCTATACTACGATGTGATCACCAAACGACGTCCTAAAACATGGGACAATCGCCATCAGGAGGTGCACGGTGTAATACGGAAGAGCGACTTGGGTGGATGATCAAGGATCTAGCCACTGACCAAAAGGCGACGGAGAAAATATAGATGAGCGATCTCGACGCCTCACGGTCCAGCCTTCTCCCCATCCGCGAGATCGACGTCAGATGTGGTATGGGGCGTCGTAGCGGCGGTGGTACAACGGCGCTTATAACGCAGGGGGCAAATCGGAGGATTGCGGGAGGAGAGGGGGCGGTGGGCCGGGAGGGTAGATGCGGTAAGCTATGAAACTGAGGGGAGACAATTGACGGGGGCGGTGAGCATGGTCTATGAGCAAGGAGCGAGGACTGTGATTGTCTCTTTCCATCGATGGATGCAGGAGATGGTGCGTGAGACTGGTGAAGACGCGGTTGATGCGGCGGGGATTCGGGACGGTGGAGGTCAGTTGGGCGCTAGTATAGAAAGAGAGGTAGAGCGGGCTACTGAGGATAATGTGCGAAGGATCAGCCTTGTGTCGCAACCTGCGTACAGTACTCACAAGTGGATATCGAGTAGATCGGATGCGACAGACGGGGCGTGTGAGGCACATCAGCTTTCTATGAAGGACAGACGGGAGCCAATAAATCGCGAGGATAGGCATGCAATAGAAAAGAAACAGAGGCGGACGCACCTAGAGGAGCCTTCTCTGACCTATCCTGCCCTAACACCTTACCATTGCAGCTAGCGGAACAGATTGAATGAGACAAAGCATGGATATGCAAAGGGTCGAGGAGTACTCGAAGGACAGTATCCAGGATTGACTAGACAAGGTGCGGATGATCAAAGGACGGGGCACGAGGACGGGAATGTGAGAGGGAAGAAAACACACGCAGGGTCCGTGCGCGTGACGGCCCCGCGTGCCGATCTCACGGGTATCGCCGAGCGGCCATGGTTCATTCCATCGATTGTGTCCTTGATTGTTCTTGTACGCGCCAGTCGATGTATCCTTCATATGGCGTTGATTAATTCGTCTACGCTAATAATATCTAAACCTCAAACCTAGGGAGCGTGCTGGTATTGCCGTGTGTGATGCCAAATGGAATCGTCGAGACCTACAGCATCATATCCAAATCGCGTACTGCCCTGGCCTCCATCAATCTTATCCGCTTCAGGACCCGAAAGATTTTGATGCCATGGTCCTAAATAAGATTCGCCTTTGAACAAGCCAGAAGAACGATAGGAAACACACGTAGAACGTCAAAGCAGAGCTGCGGCGTCCGTACAAAGGCGAAAGCAATGGATGTGTTCGAGACATCCACGTGTATTGGAGATGGAAGGATGGGGGGGTTGGATTTGCGTACCCCGGCCTCACACCACCAAGTAGAGTGTTACACCACCACCTTCGCGGTCGAAGACGGCGCATACAGTGTACCGAAACGTCGTCCTATGCAGCCTAAACACATGCGAGAAATAATCCATATCCATGTGCGATACCGACGACTAGCGCAACACACCAGCAAGTGCCAGTGAGTCGCACCGAGCAAAGAAGTTTATGTTCCTTTATGAGAGATCTGACCATCCAACATACAAGCGCTGATAGGCTGAGGAAGTGTGAGTAACCACACACGAGATAATTGCTGTACTAGAGGACTGACATTCGATAAGCTAAGCAGAGGATCGATTGGTGGAAGATAAGGCGATATGATATCGATGATGTGTGTGATAATGATAATGAACATCGACACCAAGAGGGAATCGCTCCGTCTGGAGAAGACAGATATAAGCAACAACAACAAAAAAAATGGGGTCAAACACATAACGGCCCGGGCGAGCGAATCTGTGCGACGCGACGTGCAGAGGGGCAAAGATATAGATAGACGACTGGTACACGAGGCGAGGTGTACAAAGACGCAGTGATCTCGTCACCACCCCCTCCTCCAATCCAATCCAATCCAATCCAATCTAATCCAATCCAATCCACACCCGCCTTTCAAGTTTCAGCATCGATTCTCCAGTCCCCGCCCCGGGGCCGCTTTACACTCAGCACGGCAATATTGACGGCCGTCCGCTACCTTCCTTTCCTTTCCTTTCCTTTCCTTTCCCTTCCCCTCCCCGCATAGTAACTACCGGTTGTGTGACGGGCATACACCCGACTAGCACCGCCAGGATGCGTAGGGAGGGATGAAGTCTTGAAGAAGGGCGAGCGCGGCGCGGTGCTCTGAGATGCTGGTCATGGTGGCGATCAGTCAAGTTACGAAAGGGATGGTAATGCTGGATTCTAGAAGCTGATGAACCCGGGGGATATCAGGGGATACCGGTCTCTCAAGTCCCGGCAATTGCTTTGATATCTCGTGTACTTGAATTGATACGGGCTACTTGAGGTCTAGATTGTTGTGTAGGAATAGCGATAAGTACAAAGACGTATGAAGAAACGAAGAGGGCGGCAAAACCCCGGACGACCTGTGTCCATTGGGCCTTGACGGTCGATATATGCGCTTTTTGAGAGCACATACGAACGCAAGCTCGATAACCTCGAAGTTCTTCATAGCATCAGAAGCACAAATGTAGAAGACAGTGAAGGTATACATCCATCCCACACCGAGACAGATTTAACAATGCACATCCACTGGATACTGCTGCATCAATGCGACAGCACAAGAAGCATGGATTTGCAACGTAGGCTGCGTTTATAAGCTCCCATGTGGTGGTGATGTGTTAATATCGGTCTGAATGAGATATTCTAGATGTCTGGTGGCCAGTCAGTATTGGTTGACATTGTCGTTGTGCAGATGCATAGGATCAATGGGCTTATATAGAGGATGTGAATGCACTGAAAGCGAGGAGCGGGTTGGCGACGCGGGAAGAGCAGCCATTGATGCATGGGACAATGAAGAAGGAAATGGGGACGCGACAGCAACAGTCCATACGTGCCAGTGGGAGAACGGCCAAGCCGTGGAAACACAGATACACAAAATCACAAACTCGAGACGTGAGATCTGCGAAAAAGAAATCCAAAAGAGGAGAAAACGAAACATGAAAGTCGGGAGGAATACAAGCCAAAACCTGAGAGCCTTTATGGCACACCTTTGGATGAGAAAAGAAAGAAAAACCCTTGGAAAAAAAAAGAATAGTGCCAACCTGACGTGCGATTGTTCCCCATTCATGAAGCGGATAAAGCGAATTGAGCATCACGCACAGCCCGTACATCAGAGTCACTAGGGCACAAACACCACACATCGCATCAAACAATGTCGAAGATGTAAATGCACCATGAAAATTGATACACGCACTCATCTGAAAGTATCACCAATCCTTTCCGCACTCCCACTCATCTCTCCCGATATAAATGATCGGGGCTCGATCAGCCCAAACAATAACCAGGCCAGACCATCACCCGAATTGTTTGCACTGATAACGTATATCCCATGGTTTAGCGGGGAGGGATCTGGAGGGGTGGTGGTTGCGAAACGGCAACGAGAGCGACGGTCAGAGCGCCGATGATGAGATGGTTCAGTCCAGCAAGGACAGACCGCACCAGCCTGTGCGGTGCTCCCGGCATGGAGAACAGCGAGCTGTTCGAACGAAGATGGGCATGTAAGCAGCACTTGGGGTGAAATGGAGATACACGTGTGACGTGCGAGGTGACGCGGGTGAGCAATGTGATAGGACTGGAAGCAGGAGAGGGCTGATATCGAGGTCGAAGGAGCAGCAATCGGAACACGAGCGATGCGCGAAATAGAAAGCGGAGGGAGATAGCGCTACGCTCTAAGCCCGAATTGCTGCGGTGAGCACCCGCATCCCATGGTCTCTTGTTATCTCGTTCTGGAAGCGCAAGTGACCTCCCGTGTTGCCCAAGTCGGCTGTGTTGGTCAGGACGTGGGGGGATGGCAAGCGGGATGGAGGTGCTCACGAACAGACCGTCGGCGTATCCTACTCCATTATTATGACGAACGGTGTGCTGAGTACTAAGTCAGCAGGGATGAGTCGATATCAATCGTTATTCAAGAGCGTACTCGGAATAGCCCCGGTCGTCAGACACGGAGCGGTCAGCGGGAGGTCGAGGGGCCGAGATCGACGAGTGAATCGTGAGGATAGCGAGTATGGCACAAATATGTTCTGTCTTTGTTCCTGTCCCGTGTGCTGGCAAGACAAATTACATGCAGGACAACCCTCCCTTGCTCTATCGACCACATTCAACACATTCATATCCTCCTGATCATAGCGTTCGATGTTAAGTGTAATGCTGACGATAACAAGGGACGGTAGAAGAGCGTGTGCATAGTATGCGCCTGGGGAGCCAATGGTCGAATCAGTGGGGAGGCAATTCTCGGTTTAGGGTCGGCTCCATCTGCCAAGCGCCTTCGATTCATCACGCCTCTGATTGTGGCAAATGCACCCATTCTTCTTACATCTCATCTCTTTGTGTGGCGTGCACTGTAGTATTATTCTAATATAGCCTATCTTCTCAATCTGACGCTTTATTTGCTCGAAGCTGGAAAGAATCAAGAATTCGAAAGACAAGGTCTGAACTCGATGTTTTTACCTCGAGCCAACCTCGAATCATATAGGATATAATACTGGTAGACTATTCAAAGACTATTAGTCTGTTCATGAGCGACCTGAATAGCAGCTCGCCTTTACCTTATGTATACATAGAATTATCTAGAACAGCTTAGAAATTATACAGAAGTAGAACTCACCCGCGAAAAATCCACATTCTTATCTTCCAGCCACCTCCCGGCCCATGCCTATAGAATATATCGTACCATTGTGCAGTGATTTCCGGTTCTTAAATGCTGTTTTAAGGTTGGATTTCTCCTTATTCTCGATTGTATTCGTCGACCTTGAAGTTGAAGATGTAAGGCCTGAAGTGTTTGAAGACAACGGAAACAGACGGAGATGGATGATCTGGTACACATGGTCCGTGCGCCGTCTGAGTAAACGTCAAACACCTGACACATAAGTCCAGCTACACTACTCAACGAGTAGTAAAATTTACAGCTTGTATTCGCAGAGTTACTATGTCAATCGTACAAATTTTGTAGTCCATTGTCCAGAATCATATAAATAATAAATTCGTTCATCAACTCGTAAGCAGTCGTCTCGAGCAAGTCTCGAGATCCAGAAAATGTGTTAGTGTCCGGAAGGTGGCTCAGAAAAGACTGTGAGAACCAGTGATTGTGAACTTCTTGGAAAGGTTCCCAGAATCACCGAACACTAGGACAAGAATTGAGATGCTAAATCAGCGGGGAAAAAAAAGGAAATATCCCAAGATCGACTTACGGATGATCTGATAGTCAGTCCCATTCGAAACCCAAGGAACGAAGATGCTGACGTGACCTTGCAAAATAGGGAAATTGGACGCGAGGATTACTGGTGTTCAGTTGGTGAGCGACGCAATAGAAAAAAATGGACAGCACGATGCGTACCTGGAGTAGCGATTCCTGCCTTGTTCAGCATAATCTGCCCAATTGAATTGGTGATCTGGACAGGAGCTTTCGAAGTATCCCTAAGATCCACTTCACACTTAGTACCTGCTCCAAACAACTATACCTGTGACTTAGTGACTTACCAAGTTACTTCCTGACGTGTACCAACAACCCAGACAGTCCCAGTGGTAGGACTGATTACGGGTGGGTCAAACACATCTAATGCTGCACGTTCCACATAGCTAGGGACGCTGAGCGCTTGCGATGCCGGAACGAGCATAGCTACAACAGCGATCGCAATGCTGAAGAACTTCATGATCATGATTGTAGCGAGCTTTTTAATACGAGATGTTGTACAAATGTATCGAGCCTGAGGTCAAGGGGCTGAGCTTTATATACTCATCAACTCGCTTAATTTTGCGCCAGCTCTCACAGTGTTCAAAATACATCTTACGCGGAGAAGCGATCCCTATTTCAAGAATTACTCTATTTTGAAGCACGGCATCTGCTCGTCGAATAGACTCTGGGAGTTTGTCATGTGGGATGTTTAACGAGCGGGTCACCCGGCGTGAAAAGAACTTACATAAATATTACTTCGAAGTCTCGTATACAATAATACATTCAACTGTTCTGATCGTGACATAGAAATAGAACGAAGGGAGATCATAATCATTCATCACTGAGTACGTCGACTGAGGTTCACTAAAGGAACAAGAATGAAAATGAAGCCAGATGTTTGATTGCAGGGGAACCTACAGAACTTGGAACAAGTTCAAGATGAGTAATGAGTACGCGTTCACATCTTTTGAAACCTGTCTCCTGTTTGTTGTCACAGAGTGGGGCGAATGGACATTTGAACACATAATCTGGTCCGCACCGCTATATACATTTATGAAAAGTGCTGACTTTATATACGTGCACGGGTGTCGTGTCGGCCAGCACCTACCTAGATTTCAAGATCATTTACCGTTTTACCTAATACACGAAGGCCTCTCCAACACACCCAACATCTATTCCCTTGGTCATGAGAGTATCACTAGCCCATGAGTGTCAACTCGTTCTATAGAGGTTGGTGGACAAAACGAAAGAGCGTATTTGCAAACAACATGTAGACCCGGGGCGACTTTATTCACTCCGGAAACCAAGCGAAGATACATGACTAATAAAAAAAATAGATATAGCAGCGAGTGGAAAGCAAAAAGGAAAGGTAAAAAAAGAGATTAGAATAGTAAGACACCTAGTACAGAAAGCTCTAAAAACCATAGAATATCTCCCGCTTTCGCGTCACATCACCCTCTTGCTCAGTAGTAACATCAACTCTGAGAGTTATAGAGGTAATTAAACCCATGAATCACCTAACAGCCACAGTAAGGCAACCACAAAGGCGAGAAAGGAAGCAGTGGTATACTGAAAGTGTAAGATTACGGATATGACTATTGCACACCTCGATCTCCCACCACCAGGTCCAGCATCACCTCCGCGCTCTGGGGCGCAGCACCTGCAGGGCTGACACATCATTCTCTAATGTGCGATGAGATGCCAATGGCGAGCACCAGATGGGAAGATCACCCAGATGGTAGGCCGTTGTGGCCAAACACATTTTTACCCATTTTCTGTTCAAATATCCAAGCACTGTCCCGATTGTCTATGCCTTGTGCGCGGACATATAATCCCCTCCCCTCATTTAACCTCAGAGGGGACTCGAGAGGACATGGGAGTGATGAAAGACAGGAGGGTGTGGGATTGATGTATCTTCAGTCCAATTCCAATCCAACAATGTTGATTCAAAAGAGAACGTGCAGAGTCTCATCACAACCTGTTAACAACATCAGATATCAGGTGCATATATTAAAAAGACTGAGGTGCTTAGACATTGGACGATGGGCTGATAGTGAGATCAATTGGTCGACGATAAGGACGATGCGTGCGATAAAGCGTATTGATACCAAGAGCGAATCACTGAAGTAAAGATATTAGTTGTAGTATGAAATCATACGGTGGACGATGATGCTGAGGCGGGGAAGGTAAGCAGGGAGTGAGGCAGAGATGAGGACGGGCAAGTGTCACACGCAGATTTCTGGTAGTGATAGTGATAAGCAAAGGAGCTGATTATTAATACGTGGATTTTAGAAGCTAATGCACCCGGACGAGTCTGATCGGCCAGAATATCGCGTACTCGAATAAATGGGACGAAAGACAAAGTACTCACCAAGGTTGATAGGACCGCGCGCCTTCCAAAAAAGCGTCTGTACGTTGATTTTGGTTCCATCAGCACTGTGATGCGAAATGTGCATTTTATATATGTATAATGCATAAGAATGCCTCTGCGACCACATAAGTACAATGGACATCAAATTGATATCAGCAAACACCCAAACAGTGTTGAACACCCCAGCCAGAGGATGTTACATACGAACACAGCAATATGAAATATCATACAGCACGTCGACGAAGGTACAGGACCAATGTCAGGCTTAACACATTACAGCCGCGCTGGAAAGTTCATGAACGTTGTGCTCGTAATACACCCTGGTAAGATAAAGGTATTCCTGTTAGGCGACGTGAAAATATATGCACACGTCAGATGTTCCAAGGGAATGAAGAGAAAGAAAGAGACAAAGAGGACACGAAACACCCAATGCTGCATCGAAGCCAAAAGGAAATGACACCGAAAACTTCAGAGGATCAGTAATCAGACGGATCAAGAACTTAACATCGTATAGCCCCCACGACACAGGCCCTACTCAGGCCTATGGAGCTTATGAGAGCGGGAAATAATGCAGTCTCGATCATGTTGTGCGCCTACCAGACGTCAAACTCTGTGACCTTCCGCTACCATTCAATAGACCATCTACGCATCTGCGTTGCACACATACTGGAGAGTGCGCCTCCACACGCAATACAGCTCATGCCGTTCACCGTCTCGCCTCTCGCCTCTCGCCTCTCGCTCCCCAGAGTCATTTCCACCTGGGGAAAAAATCCAGATCGCATGTGGGCCCGGCCCATATCATACGACCTTCAGCCTTGTCATTGCCAGGAATAACGTGGAGATTGGACCGATACAAAGGGAATGAAATGACCGGGAATATGTAGGCGTGTGCGCGCTAGAGGCCATCATAGATCAGATCGATCTTTCCAACCCACCCAACTTAAGTTTGGCAGTGATGTGCCAAATGACGCAACACGGCAGCCAAGAAGGCCACGCGTTGGTATGGAGGTGCATGCTCTGAAGCGGAAGGGCGGGGGAGGAGGTTGGTTGCCAAGGGCGTAATCTGTATGGATACGGGAAGAAAGAAGACGATGAGAAAAGAAAGCAGGATATGAGATAGAGGAATCCAAACATTGGACCACCGGAACTCCTCTACCCATCCAGATATCGCCATAATAAATACCCTCGTGGGGTGATTCCACAGATGTGCCTTCAACATGGGGAGTGCATTGTGGAATCAGAGGATTGCACAAGGAGGCGAGTAGCGGGCAACGGGAAGTGCTTTGCGACAGAAACAGAAGATAGCCAGGGACGACCAGCGCTCTGCAGGGCAGGGCTGTACATGCCTGTTTCTATTGTCGATATATGCTCAGGGTGGCGGATGGCTGATGCTTCCACGTCGTGAGGATGATTTCAAGTCCAGAAAATGGCTGAACTGAACATAGCATGCGGTAAGTCTTCATTCAATGTATGTGGAGAGTGAGACGTACTGAGGAGCATACAGCGGGGCCCATGTCCATAGATGGGAGGAATCGGGAAACTGCGGAAACGGAGGGACGTGATTGATATTGGGATGCACAAGGATCATTGGGATGGCGAAGGGCGATGGGAAATGCAGAGCGATGCGAGCGGGTGTTCTTCATGTCAATTACGAGATGCGATAGATGACGATGTTAATTCAGCAGGGAGGTAACTCTGGGATGGGTGACAGAGAGAGGGCGCATTGAGGTGTGAGAAAATGGTGCTGTATAGTCACGCTAGAGTGCTGCGATCAGTGTTGTTTCAGATGATCTTGAGCAAGAGGACGTGCCTTAGACGAATCACGACAGGGCTGACATCGACCGAGCTGGCGGCGGCTGTGAGGTGGCTGAGCATGAGGTGGGAAGCACGGAAAGCTGTAACAGACGTAGACTTCATTCATGAGTGCAGACCTCCGCGTCTCGAACACACTGACTGACCCACTTCAGGATTCCGAGGAGGTCGAAGAGGAATTGGGGTGCGAGAGTTGGTATTGTATCACATAGTCTGTTCCCAGGAATACAACTTGGGGCAGAGAGAGACATTGTACAACGTGAAGGAGCACCGTGAGAGGCGGCCAACACGCGGAGGTCCGTGCGCAAGCCGGCCGAGCTCCCGGGTGGCGCTGAGCCCTGATTATCTCTCTCGTTTGCGTTTTTGACGCTGTACAACATGTGAGATTTACCGACCTCATTGCAGAATATTTAAGAACCTAGGAGCACGCCTTAGTGCGAATTTCGCAGCCCAATTGTCCCAACAAGATGATTGTGAAGTGCAAAGTCAGATCTGAACGGGAATTGATCATGTGTAATGCCAACTGAGGCTCACGTTGGCGACGCGTGAATCTCGAGTCAGCAACAATTGCCCTCCATACACATCGAAACTCGCATCCCACAATTCCTATATAACCAAGACACTCAAAATGCACCCAAAATGATCCAGAAACACATGAATTCAAACTGTGCTTTTACACTACAACCACAACGAACAAAGAATCGATGCACACACACCCAAGCCACATCATCATCCCAACCCTTTTTCGATCTATGGATTCTTATGACAGACACCAGCACAATTTTGCACATGCGCATGAACCATGGGGAGGCCGTGATATGTAGCGTTGATGCTTTCTTTAGTCGTGGTCCGTGAAACCATGTAGTGCTAGACTGGATCAAGTCAGCTTCGTTATGCCTCGGATGCGCATCGTTCCTTCTACGCCGCCTCGCGAATGTGTGTGTTCCAACACCATTCTATTCGGTATTCTGCCCTTAATGTGAGTGGCATTATACGTGCATATAAATGGCATACGACGCATTGAATGCGTGGCGATGACGGAGCCCTCAGAGCAGTTCCATTGTGATATGGAACTGTACGTGTTGTTTGAAGTAATCGATCAACTGGGGTAAACGCAGAGTTAGAATACGTTGTGAGTGGGACTGAAGGTGGGGTGGACATACGAGCAGCCCCATGCTCAGATAGCAATCCATTGACACTGGTAGTACGTTCTGCATTTAAGGGCGATGGAGGAATGTGTTCAAAATGCATCTTGTCCGAGGACCTTTATGCAATTTAGAGCTGTGCCACTGGACCAACGCACTGCTGAGTTGTTTCGGAACACAAAAAAGGCAACTAATTTGCGTACTACATTCCAATCAATGGCCCTGTAGATTTGGAAATCATGTAAAAGAGCAGAGCAAATTCCGCAAATGACCAAGATTGGAAAGTGTCCGCAATAGCAAAGGTGATGTAGAAAAGACTAATCCAAAACTGGGGGAAGAAGAGGAAGATAATGACTACTGCAAAGTCCTAATTCACACCGCCAGGTACACCCTTGTTGCGTCATCTTCGCGGTTTGCTTGTGGTACCTGATCCACTGACGCGTTATCTTCACAAGAATCATCAACCAGTGACAGAAGTTGTTAACTGCGCCTCACACCTAACTCCCAATGAACAGAAAATCCAACCTAGAAAGCCCGTCGAACATCCATCAACCCAATCACTGCATCTCCCACTCTTATATTATCCTGTTCGCCACATGCTCCCGCAAACCAGGTATTAACAGGTTCAAACTTCGGTAAGCACCCCTTTAACCGTTCTCCAAGTGGAAGAAGGAACGGTACTAATGACGAAGTTAGATGAAAGGGGGAGCAGAGAGCGTTGAGGACAGAAACATGACAGATACCCGAATACCCAAGAGAAACCGATGAGAAGTATTGCATCGCTTGCGCCTCTATCTCGTGTCCTTGTCTCCGAAGATCATTGAGATGCGCAAAAATGAAGAAAAATGTAATGTATGGATAGGGCAGAATCGCTACCGCTCACGGCTGTCCAACATAACCATGGATTTACCTCATACCACTTATCTTCGTTTTTGACATCCCCACTCAAAAACAAGTGTTTCCATCCAACTCCAAGGCCCACACAAGACGTGACGCCAAAATGCCAACATCATTTGTATCCAATCATTGATACAGTGAAAGCTCCACCCTCTGAACACTCACATGCGTCAACACAGACACAGAACTTGAGGTGAAAAAGAAATGCGCCCAATCCATTAAAGACCTAGTGTCCAGTGCAGCCCTGACCGTGATGAGAAGCCGACGCATTCCATGCTCATGTAGTGCACCTGCGAAGTAAACATACCCTGAACATTCCCCATCCTCGCCCAGCCCTTGAGTCTGCCTGATCTACCCCTTGATATATCTTCCGTCGCACATTTTGGCAAAGAGCAGGATTGTCAACAGATAAATAATTGAAAAGGTAAGCCAGCTGCTCAATTGACTGCCACATAAAAGAAGTGGACACCCGACGAGGGCATCACTCGAGTGCACCCTCGCATATCAAAGGCTCCACGAACTTATGTCCATCCATCGTCTCGATGTAAATCAGAGAGTCTAGATGTGAAGAAAACACACCCGCAGTGGTATCACTAATGACGAAGCTGTACTCGCGACAACACAACACTCAGTCCCGCCCAGTGTTCTTCCATCGAGACACAAATGAGGCACCCTACGACCAATATCATTGAGCCGCTGGTGCAGGCCGTCTATTTCACGTGGTCACTTTGCCTGGGCGGGAAAGATATAGGCATGACGCGATGACGGTAGATGGAGAGAGATAATGGGCGGGAAACAGAACAAGAGATCCCCGGTAGCAATGAGACGGGTAGGCAAGGGAAGAAGAAAGACACACCACAGACCGATCTGCATGTGCTCGGAAGGAAAGTGCACGGGCACAAGTCTGGAGAGTTGAGCTAAGTATCAATTTGAGTAATTTGAATTGCTCAAGGAGGAAAGCGTGCAGGGTACGTGTTACAGAATAAATCGAAGCAAATTACGAGGCACGTCGGGGCCAAGTATGCCTCCACAGTTCCGATGGATTGTAACAGCCTCTACGTGGCAGAATTTTCTATGGGATGAGGGTTAAAGACCATCATGTCGAGTTGGAGAGTTTGGATTAGACATTGGACGACGAGAGATTGGGCGTAGGGTACAGGACGCAGGTGAGAATAGGACAGAATCTGATGCTGCGCTCGGCACCCAAAGCCATTGAGCACGGACCCTGTGTGAAATTCCAACCTCTGATGAAGCCTGATTATGAGGTGAGTTCACCGCATTTTCTTATCATCTAATTTCTTTATTTTTTATCCATGACAAGCAGACCCTGTAATTATCAAAACTCAGCAAGGGAGGCAGCACTCTCTTATCGCTCCCAGGCATTTCGTGTGGACTGTGACAGCAGTTTTGGTCGCTGAGCAGTAGGCAATGCTGGATTGGATGGTGATGAATACGATCAAGGTATGAGCACCCATTATTTGCTCGAGGTCGTGCACTCGCCTAGACTCATCTGTAGTTGTCAGACCACTCGACAAATTGCCCCGTGCTTCCTGCGCGCTGCACAACTTATGACAATGCACGCCCAGCTTCTCCCGCCGTATAGCATGACCTCCTATCATTGATTGCTTGCATATCCTCATAGTATCCCTCCAACGGTGGAATCCTCGATGTATTTGTGTCGCTGTACGCCCCAGGTACGTTTGTGCTGCCCAATAATGCAGTAGTTATCTTATTATTTAACATGATCACTATGTAGGTCGTGATGATAATTTTGCCTCTTCAGTTCTCCTTGGCGTCAGGATTCTGTTGAGCCCGCACAATCACTTTCCTTCTTCCTTTTTTTTCTAGGAGTCTGTGTGTTCTGAAATTGTGTGTCAACTCGACGCGGTACTTTGTCCGAGAAGGATTATTGGGATATCTGGTGTGATGGCATTCTGATGTAGATATCAACCTTGAGTCTAGTAAAATACAGACAATTTCAAATTCTAGGATTCTGAATTCTACTGCACCCTCTCCACTTGCGGAATTGCGCACAGCAGAAATAGAGACGACAAAAATTGAAACTGTTTGAAACAAGACAACAAAGGCAGGGAGACACGTGGCAGGCGGGGTTTTGAATTTTGCATCGTTCCCTCCTCATCACTGTGACGAACGACCACCTTTATTGTCCTATATACCTCTAGCTACTTTTCTAGTCCCAGTCGTAATCACATCCCGTGCATCCCACCACCCACCTACGGATGACACGTGTTGTTGGACGGTGCACATAGAGTAGGCACGGTTGGTCGGTTGTGCATTGAGTCAATTAGACTGCGCTGCGTGGTCATTAGGGAGGGAATAGCTTGCTCGGGCACTCCCGCAATCCAGTCGCATCTTTCCGCCATGTGAGAATGTGTATCTGTAACCCTTCCGGAAAGTTCATGTTGGATGGAATGAGGTCGAGTAAAGATGAGATAGATGGGGTATAGGGCTCTGTATTCAAGCTCGCTTCGTTCCACCTTACAGTCTCTACACCAGAACATCTCCTTTGTCCCATAATCTAATGAGTGCCTTATTTTTCATATGCAGGGATGTCTTCTGGGTGTCCAATAATCTAATTGACATATTGCTAGTCTGTATTTAGATTGACCTTGCTCATCCTGCTTTATTGCCTACATCGATGTTATTGCCTCTTACAGCCACTGTCTATCCCACCGCTCAGCCAGTTCGTCTACCAGGCTACCCGACCCCTTTCCTCGACATGACACACCGTAATGCACTATGTCCCGATCTCGCATCTGTCCTCATCGATACGCCTTCGCTAGTACAGAGATGGCCTCATTTGTTGGGTCTTTGCCTCATGAGTGCATTCATTATCATGAAGATATGACTGGGACCAGATACGAGCGTCACCAACAGTACAGTCTATCATTTTCCTGTAACTAGTCTCTCCGTCTCCCCCCTGTCCTCTCCGCTCTGTTCCTTAGCTTCGGCATCAGCACCCACTCTTCTTCCACCTGGAGAACGGTAAGATGGGTATCAATACTTGGTCAGGGGGAGCACATAGGGGACGGGATAGTCAGAGAGTATGTTTTGCTCTATGAAGGTTGGATGGTCCGTTCATTGGAATTTGGGGGCCTGACGCAATTAGAGGCTACTTCCCAATTCATGCCATCATGTTTACACCTGGCATTGGTGGTGGTTATTGCCTCAGTGATTGTATTTAGGTTACATAATGGAATCAAGTCTCAGTCCAGCAGGTGCGGACAGAGACAAAACGAAGGTGGTGCATCGAAGCTGTATCTGGTGGGGTGGTGTGAATTGGAGCTCTATAGTGCCCATTGTCTTCCTCTTGCCCCTCCAGAGTTAGGCTGATACTTGTGTCACCTTCGGTTGTATGGTCACTATTGCACCCTTGTTTTGGGAATTTGTGGATGCAATAGTCTCCATTTACTTCTAAGTGTGTACGGAGCTGGGATTTACTGCTGTGGACATGCACCTTTGACTTGGAGTTCCTGTATTTTGTGGACAACTGGGGAAGTGAGCGAAGAAGCAGGAAATATTTCTTATTTATTGTGTTCATTTACGAGATTTCCAGATCTAGAGGGCCATTGATGGGTATGTGGTATGCCACTCGGCTAATTTTTTTGTCTTTTTTGTGTTATGACACAACTTGTTAGTGCGTCGGTCCAGTGGCACAGATGAGTCCAAATTGTATAAAGATCCTGGGACGAACGTGCATTTCGAACGCATCCCTCCAAATCCCCTCTCTATCATTGGTCAACACTAGAGTCTAAGAGGCAGAACGCACTCCCAACATCAATGAATTGTGTCTTGAATACCAGGTTTCTTGTATGTCCATCTCTGCCTCAGTCCCACTCGCGACGTCTTCTAACGCTGGTTTTACTTTAGCCCCTCGGTTGCTTCGAACAACACGTACAGTTCCATATAGCTATGGAACTGCTCTGAGAGCCCCGCCATCGCCTTGAACGTAGCTCACCACAACAACATGTATGCATGTTGCCTTTTACAACCCAGGCAGAAGTGGACAGCCTATAGGGCGGTGCGGGAACACACACAATCGCGAGGAGTAAATCTCTACGCACAAATTCAACTCGTGGCACCGACGATTATATGCTCATAGAAAGGCTCACTACGCAGCTTCGTCAACTATTCTTAGAGAAAGTATCGATGCTATATCGGGCCTTCGCCCACGGGTCATGCGCATGTGGGAAATTATGATGGTATATGCAAAGATAATCCACCGAGGAGGGAAGGCGTTAGGATGATGGCGTGGCTTGGATTAGTGTATGTCGAAATTTTGTTTATTGTGGCCGCAGTGAATAGCGCAGAACAAATTCATGTGTCTTTGGATCATTTTGTGTGTGGTTCTGAGTGCATTTTTGTGTTTGATCTGTGAGATGTGTCTATTAGTACATAAGATGATTGTTGCTGACTTGGGGATTCATTTATACATGCTCGATAACTTTGAAGTTTATAAAATGTATGATTGATTTTTATTTGTTACTAATTATATTACTAGTGAGCGATGATATACTGCTGAGCACGAGAGGAGTCGTTTATTAGAATGTAACATGGGAAATCTTGCCGTGTAGTAAGTAACACAGAATCAATTCATGTTCAGATTTTGCCGATCGTTGTTGACAGCAGGTGGGGCAAATAGAAAAGGCAGTGTGCGTGCGTGTGCGTGCGTGCACTCACTTACACGCACTTACACG
>QFFD01005274.1:0-24085 GCA_003314615.1 Pholiota microspora
CTGTCTTGACGAAGAAGATTGTAGTAAATAAAATGTAGCGTAGCATGGACCAAATATGCAGAACTTTCGTACAGGACGTCCACATAGTGTGCCCGCAAGCTTCGGCCTTTGTCTGTTGAAACAACTTACAGGCAGTCGGTTGTCGCCAGCTTCAGATTAATTCTCATCGCAAGCGTGCGGCTCAATAATACTAGCACGTTGTGTTGATAGATTGCCACTTGTTGCAAAACTGTGTCACCATCTCGTCCTGTATATCGTCCTGTGCCTCTTTATCCACAGTGCGGAGACACCGCTCTTCACATATCTGCGAGACAAATAGCTTCGCTCACTACCTCGGTTCTTTTTTATTCCAGCGAATGGCTCATGGTATAAATGAAACTCGCTTCATTGATCGTAGCGATCAAAAAGTCCAACAGAATTCGACTTTACTTTCGTGCATACATTTATTTCTGAGTAGTTAACAGTCTCCTTTCTATAACGATACAAATTCTTCGTTTGTGCATATTAATTTGAACGACGTTCGAGAAAAACAGCAGAAAAGGGACGAGTGGGAGGGTGCGTATTTGTTCCATACAGTACATAACAAACGACGAGAATCAAAAAGTATACTGCTAACTGCCAAAGCCAGAGGGGAGTACAATTGACGACATTTCTTCAAGGACTAACAGGTCATGGATAAACCTGGCCTCGTTTTCGGGTGACAGAAATTGATTGTAGTTTGGGTGTGTAGCATAGTGGTCGGTGAAAGAGCTGGACGTCGCAGTGAAATCCTGATCAAGAGCAGGTCGGACCAACGACGGAGACATGTATTCAATTCCGGAAGATGCGGGCTCCAAAATCGGGTGAAATGGCTGATTAAATCCTGTGTATGCGGAAGCACCGTTACCTGCGTAGGGATAATCGAGACAGATAGAAGGTGGGATGACGTTCGGCAGAGGAAGAGGATACGACGGGGAAGCCACAGGCAAGGGAGAATAAGCGCCAGGTAGTGGCTCGGAGTTTCTGATTTTCTTTATTTTGCGTGCTTGCTTCGTCCTGTTGGGAGAGTACCTGTATCCGGGGTGTTGGAGGGCATGGAGCGCCTTCTCGTCATTGGCCATCTGAACAAAGGGGTGTTTGTCGTAGTCAGACATATTCTTCCAAGCGAGACCTGCGCGTCTACTGAGATTCTGCTGTAGACGATGTTCCCCTTGGTGCATGTCGATGTACCTGGAGCGAAAGAGTATGAAGCAATTCCTCGGGCGAGGGACATGATTGGGTTCCTTGCGGCGATGACCTTTTGTGGGAGGAGTCTGTGAAGTCAGGTAATGTCCTCGCGGAGATGGGCTATCGAGGCTGCTGCTGGATGGACTGGTCGTATACAGGGTCGATGCATAATGGTCGGGAGCTGGGTAGCAATGTTGGGCCAACGACGAACGAGTGGCGTTGAAGATCGGATCTGATAATAGCACGTGTATCGTGAGTAAGTAAGGAACCTTCCGGTATCTAAATATAGACACCCTCCTCGAACGTACCTTCCGCGGCCAAATCGTTGGAATATTGAGCCATTATGAAGAAGATTGGTCAAGTAGATCAACGTATCTCTCAAAATCGATGTTGTGGTTTAGAACAGAGAGCTCTGAGCGCATTTTCGCTGAGGAGGAGGGTTTATAACTATAAATAATTTGATGCTGCGACAGTTGTTATCCGAGCCTAAAACGGAACGTGCGACAATATTCAATATTTTTAAGCCGCCAAGGCTTTTTGGTCACGTACCTCGCATGATTTGCTGATGACTTGTCTCTCACCTCTTGCGCCTGTATCTAGAAAGTGCCGCTTCGTTTATCAAAGGTATTTGTATGGTCAGGCCTCGGCGGACTGCTCCAATTCGCGTCTGGCCAGCAATCAAGCCTGCCTACTGTTTCGAGTACATATCTGACTTGACTGATGCTTCAATTTGACGCTTTCCGCCTCCCCAATTGTTACTGTTCTCACTCTTCCCTGCCCTCTGGTATATTTTCTCTGGAAGAACTCAATTCGTTTACTCTATCATCAAGGAACATGAGTTGACGTAGAAATATTTTACTACAGCGTACACGGGAGACGGTAGCAGCGCCTCCCTGGTTCTTGTTTTCGATAGTGACCGCCTCTCACTTCACAGGAAAAGTATTCTTTTCATAATATCATCATTAGGATTTGAGAAAAGATCAATACACTAATCCGCAACAGTAGCTCATCGACCAAATAATAACTTCTACAGATACCATTAGATCCTGTCTGCCCCAAAGGCAATGTGACGACCCCCAACGTAATTGACCAACGTCTTGTAACGCCTGATCCGCATGTAAGGAGGCGCGGGTACATCATCCCCGATAGTAGGAGAGGACGCATCAGCACTGGCGGTGACAGTAACGGTGACCGTCTTCATATCGTGAGTCGTAGTGGGAACACTTGTACCGAGGGTCGTGGTGGTGAAGACAGTGACTGTCTCGTCAGCTGCAGTCGCTGAAGTGACGACTGTAGAAAATCCAGACTGGATGTCCGTAGAGAATGTCGAAGGCACAGCGGTGGAGAATGCCGTGGGCTCGGTGGACAAAGATGTAGAGATAATAGTCAGTGGGAGGGTAGATGAAGGGATCCCGGTGCCAGATGGAACAGACGAGCCGCCCGATGCGCTGTCGCTGATCGTGGCGATAGGTGGACCGGGGAAGATATATTCAACATTGGCGTTGAAGACGTCCTTGTCGTCGAGCCCGGGGTCCGAATCCTTGTAGGCACCTGGAATGGAAACGAGATCGCTCTCTTGTGGAAGGCCAGTCTGGTTTCCCCCTACACGGAGCTGCGAGCACGAAGGATAGAATTCCGCGTTTCCAGGACCTTGGTCGGCGAGGTGCAAAGCAATGATCTCATGGCGAATGAGATAATTCCCAGGCGCGAGGTTGCTGGGAATTTGAGTCGTCGCCACTCCGCCCTGCACTGAAAAGTCGATGGAGAGCATGTTAGAGAGGCACTAGGTTCGAGGCTAGTAAATAAACTTACTCAGGTCGCGCTGCTCCCACGTCCCGTTCCCGTTTGCCTTCCTTCCAACCTGTTGGATTTTGAACCACTGGGACTGGGCAATATCGAATTTGTCGCAGGTAACGTTGCCACAAGATGCCATGTACGTCATCATAGGACCAGTGTCATGTGGCCACTAAAGTACAAGCAGGGGAAGTAAATATAATGTTCAGACGTCGCAGACGAAACCGATCACTTACAGGACCTAGGGTGCCACTTTGCCAGTTGAAGGTGACCTCATCGCCGGGGTTGGCGTCCGCAATATCACTACCAGGTGTTGAATCTGGCCCACAGGTGAGTGCCACATTATCAGCGCCGTGGTTAGGGTCGGGACTGCTGATTTGACGAATGACACTAGGTCCCTTGGGACCGTTTGGAACGTTTCCAGCGAAGGATTTTCCTGCGATGACAATCTGGGAGACATGTCCGTGAGCTAGCGCGGACGTTGCCAAAATGACGGGAACAAGAAGGGAAAGGGCAATAGGGCGGCACATGATGATATGTGTACGGGAGATAGAAGAAATGCTATAGGGAATGTGGAAGGCTTTGATGATCGCGCAGCGACAACAAAAGCTGAGGGGAGAAAAGAGGTGAGGAGGTAAATTACGAGGCTGAGCAGCCGGATTTTATACGTTATGAACCAGTGGCACACATTATTAATGCGCCAGTGATGGCTATGCCCGCCATCGCGGGCCTCATACATGCGCATTAACACGGACAAAAGTTGAAATCCTTTCGGGGTTCAATTTAAAATTCACGATTCATGATTTGGGGACTTTCATTGCCAAAGTGGGCTATCATAAAATCTTGTGTGCTTTGTTACGTTCAGACGGTACTCAAAGCAGTAATTATAATTTGGCCTTAGATTTTTCGGTACCCACCAAGGTACATATTCCGTGCCAGTAATAGTAACATTCATATTCTAGGATAATTGGCAAGAGTTGTATTACCATGTCAGGACGCATAGCCACGAGCGCTTGTCTGGAAGACAATAGGCGCGCGTATGCGCATCGGCCCGATTTGGCCACCGATTGATTGCTGACAAACGACGCGCGTCCTTCCTTTGAAGGCCCTGGCTTCAACGTTAACTACCACTACACCGCAACAGGCCCAAGACAACTCCAACCAAAGCACGCACTTCCTTGATATCTCTCTGATTACTCATTGTAGGAATAAAGCGAAGGAATCAAAACTCGACACTTCAGAATATTCTATGTCTTGACGTCGCGCAGAAGTCAGTGTCTACTCCTCTTCGAAGTCTTCCGCAGACGGGTTATCTTTAGCTGAGCACGATCTAAGTGTTCAGAACAATTCTATGGTCTCGATGTTCACCCAGACTTTAAAATGTCTGTGCCGATATGTACGCCGTTTTTTAGCAATTGAAAATATCAGGGAATATTGCCGAGCTTTTTTTGATACTTGCTCGTAAATAATCGCCTACTCTACGTCTCTCTGGACACAATCGATAAATAATGCACTAAAACAGGCGTCGGATGTTTGCGTATGCGAGTCATTGATCCAGGTTGCCCGTTACACTTGAGTAGAGAAACGTAGGAGCTAACCGTAATAATCGCTGCAAAACTGTTATCTACGAGAACACTGTAGGGTCTGCGATACACTTGAATACGTGTGGACGCCTTCGTTCAATGTGTATATTCAAAGAAAGGGTTCCTAGTAGATCGTTAGCATGGCTAACGATGAGACTGTATGATAAATACTCAAGTACTCACTGCGTATCTGTCATATCCACAAATGCAGCCCTCTCGCGTTCTCTCTTGATGTCATCATCTGTCCATCCATTCCTAACCTTCATTTCTGCCACGACTCTGGCTTTCTTCTTGTTCATCCAGCCATTCACCCAGCGAATCAAGAAACACAGTCCGAGCTGGGCGCTGAGTAGTACCAAGATCGAAATCTTTCCCGGAAGGTAATCGGGGGCATCCTTTGGGAGAAACGTCTCCGTACCGACAATGTTTGCTACACAGAAAGCTGCAAGTGTCATTGCATTCACTGTGACCTTCTTCGTATGCCCGGATGTATTGGAAGCGTTGTACGCGTAGATAATGGCTAGAGAAGAGCCGTACGTTCCAACAATCCAAGTCGCTGTAGGTGTTGTTGGGTCAGGCAGACGACATATGTCAAATACATGGCACGCACCAAATAGTAACGCCCCCTTCTGTCCCGTTCCGTTCAAACCAACTAACATCGCTGCACCAGCCAGCGTTGGAATTAATGACCAAACGATTGGTAACATACGCTCCCCCTAAGAAACGTTTGAGGACAAGCGGAGGAAATATGACCGTAAAAGACGCACTGCTCTATCGGAGTACCATCCACAGGCTACCGCACTAAAGATACCAATAGCTCCACCAGGTGTTGAGAGGATCAGCGTTTGCCTTGTTCTGAGATTACATCTGCGTGAACGACGGTAGTGGATTGATATGAATGAGAACGCACGTGTATCCAAATCCCTAAAGAGATCCAAAGTAAATCAGCAAATGCAGCCCGCGCGGAACTAATCTCAACACGTAAGATTTATGGGATGCATACCTTTACTATGATGTTGGTAACTACGAAAACGTGCTCGCAGGTCAGAAAAAAGATTCAGAAAAAGCTGAAGAGAATGTACTCACAATTAGCAAGGCCACCGTTCGGTATGTTGGCTAGATATTCATCAGAATTTTCAATCTTCTGTCAAAAGAAAAACGAAGTGTACTCAGTAGAGTAGCTAGGACGATTAACCAGGTCCTGATGTCAAGCAGTGCCTCTATGACTTGTTCTTTCTTCAACCGTTTATTCTCTGTCCCACCCTGTTCGTCACGAATACGCTCAATAGCAGCTATACGCTCTTCTTTGGTCAACATGTGGGCATTGGCGGGAGAGTCTGGCATGAACAGGAGGACACATATCCCAACGGTGATAGCCATTGCACCAAGCAGGATATATATGATTTTCCATGGCGCGAATCCGTGGTCTGGAACGAACGATATGCCCTGTCAATTATGGGCGTAAGACTTTACCGACACCAGACAAATAGACATCGAGCTTACATAGGCAAGGAAACCCCCGACAATCCCCGCAACACCATTCTGAAGGTAAACTTAGCAAGCGCTTCGACGCCAATCATCTGCTGGAATAAGATACCATCATATAAAACCATCCCATACGACTGCCCTAATATCGCGTTCAAGGCTGGTGGTACAATGAGATAACGGCGACTGTACCTGTTCGTTCTTCTTGTAGAACATGGATATGATAAGAATAAGAGTAGGAGCTACACAGCTCTCAAGCATCCCTGCATTGATTGTCAATATTACGATGGCGTAGACGGGACCAGATGCTTACCTAGCAAGAGTCGCAAGACAAAGAATGCCCCAAACGAGCTAGGGATAGCGTGTAACATCATGATGATACCCCAAGCAACGATGTTCCCTCCCAAATACTTTCCTAGACGGAGCCGCTGTGCAATGTACATAGTCGGGAAAACCCATATCAAGAAGCCTGATTGACGTTGTAGTTAAAATCAGTACTGTGATAACAGGGTAAAATTCTATCAGGGGCCTTGCCTATGTAGAAGGACAACGCGACTGTGTTATATCCTTGGCCCGTGACTGGGAAGCCCATGATGCTATGTAGATAGAGTGATGAGCAGCGTGGATGTACCAACATAAGACTGGCAGGTACCTTGCATAGCTCAAAGCCGTCTTGTCTCTGCGAAGAATCATGTGTCGTAAAATTCAATTTACGGCCGGGTATAAAAAGCCCTTACAGATACTGAGTAAAGTATACCGCAGCGCAAAGAGGCGGAATCACAAAGTCCTGCAGAAATTCAAGAGATGATTCATTGAGACGAAAGAGCGATAGACGTACCAATTTCCTCTTGAGCTTTGTATAATATTCTTCCGTGAACTCGGCTGTCTTTTCGAGCCCAACAAGACGCAGCGCCTCGTCCTTGTCTCTATAGTCCATATCGGGATCGACATAGGTAATGACAGTCTCCGTCTGCAGTTGCTTTTCGTCTTTGATTTCTTGCTCCATGGTACATATGAGAGGATGTCGGGCGCGAAATTCAACCCGCAAGGCCCTGGTCTTAAGACCATCTTGATGTTATTTTCTCACATAGTAGGTAGAAGAGCTGTATTCGATCTAAGTTTGGACTATAGATTAGGATAGTGTCCTGAGAATTGAATGAACATACAAGGCATAATTCATGATAATGACAAGTTGCCGGCACCTATCTTGGGCTAGAGAATAAGGTTTTTGAAGTTTCTAGGGGCGTTATCGCGTATGATCAGCTCGTCTATCAGAGCGTTGATAGTAATAGCGGTCCGCTGAAATGTAGAAAGAGTCACGGACCGCTTCGAGCAATGAAAGTAGTCAACCCCACGGTGTAAATTTGCTATCGCATTGCAGTAATTGTACGCTGTACGATACAGAATAAACACTGCAGATTAGGTGAGTATGCTGTGATAACGCTCAAAGAACAGAGAACGCACTGTAGATCTACAGACTCCATTGCGGTGCGGCGAGTCCCCCCTTGACATACCCAACCCTGCTGACAACGCAGTCCTAACTCTCAGTCTCGTTTGCGGAATGAAGAAAACTGGCATGTTTGGCGTTTATAAAGATTGTCGCAAAGAATCTTCAGTTAACTTGTTTACTCATCGTTTGTCGCGTGAACGAGTTCCGACTCGACATTGTCAAGCTACTTCGATCTCCGCTCGACCTATTGCGACGGACGCTAACGCCCAACGTTGCAGATTTCATTAGTCTCTTGTAACAGACCTTATGACAATTTTGCGCTAACTTATCCTAGGAAGGTTTCTCTTTCACTGGTTCTCAAATGCACCAGCGTATACAACGAACTTGTCAATATTCCACGAATAGATATGCAGAGCACTGGTTATTCCCTTTTTTCTTTACCACTTGGCAGTTCTCGACCTTCACGAACGAAGCCCATAAGTACCTCACTCTCTTTGAACGCCGTCGCCGCTTCTTTGGACCTCCCTACTAGCGTGTATGCTTCGGAAATCCGCTTAAGATCGGTGGCTTGTTCAGAGACCCATTGCGCCCGGCGATGAAGTTCTAGCGATTCCGTAAACTTTTCGATCGCTAGATCGATATGTCCTCGTTCTTGCTCAAGCGATCCTAAGCTCCGCTGAATATTACCTTGCTGATACAAGCTTTGGCACCATTCCGCCGCATCCATCGCGGAGCTCAAGGTGCTTTCGGCGTGGTCAAAATGACCTCTGGCACGAAAAAGGTCTCCGAGAACCCACAATCGATACATTTGAATATCCTCAGAAAGATCTTCGTCTGGTATCGAGGTGAGCACCCGTTCCGCGTCGTCGAGTCGATTGGAGAGGAAGTAAACATTTCCTAGGTGTGAGAGGACCTCAGCCTGCCAATATTTGTCGTCGTATTTCTGAAACCATTCTAACGCAGTATCCAACACCTCCTCGGCCTTCGCAACTTCATTTGCGCAGAGATAGAGCCATCCAAGTTTCGTCAAAATGTCTGGTTTCTGGATGATATCTTGTTCTACTTCGACGCAATCGTTGAGGAGCTTCTCAGCCATCCCCAGCTGATCCAATTGAATGTACACCTGCCCCAGGTCGTTGGCGGCGTTGAGTTGGCCAACGAGATTGTTCTGCTGCTTTTGGACGATTAGAGCATCCTCAAGGACTTGTCGTGCCTCTGCGATTTTGTTCGACAAGCGATAGATCTGCCCTAGCAGCCGAAGTGCATTCCCTTCCCCAAGTGCGTACTGCGCTTTCTTCGCAGCAGCCAACGACTGGCGCGCAAACTCTTCAGCTTGGATCATGTTTCCCAGTGCTATATGAAGCCGTGATAGATTCTGAGAAGCGTTCGCTTGCCCAAGTAGATCCTCGAGACTTTGATAATCCTCGAGCGCAGTCGTCAGATTCTCTTCGGCTTCAGAATAGCGCTTCTTGTCAGCGTACAGCTCCCCGAGACGAAATCGGCCGCTGGCTTGGCCTTGTTTATCGTCGACTTTGGTGTAAATCACAAGACTGGCTTTGAGGACGACCTCTGCCTCGTCGAGTTGCCGTGTGGTGTAGAGGACGTTCCCGAGGCATTGTAAGGCATTCGCTTCCCCAATCGCGTCACGACCTCGCTTGAAGAGCCTGGCAGCCTCTCGGAAACACTTTTCAGCGTCGCCAGCCTCAGCATCGCCTTGATAAAGGTCACCTATTGAAAGGAGACACCGGGCTTGGAGTGTCGGGGTCTGTGTCGTCTTCGAGAGGGCCAGTTGGAGAGTATCTCGTGAGTGGTATCCAGTGTACCACGACCACTCCGTTAAATAGATGGTAGCGTCAACGAGGTCAGTTATATCTAACTCCTTGCTGGTATCGGATATGAAGGCTCTTTGGAATATCGAATGCATGTTTTGGATCTCTGGGACAATCTGGGCGTAAAATTCGGAGTTCGCTACATCGTCCTGAGCTTCCGACAACAGGCGCACGTAATAGTCGACAAGTTTATTTTGTACAAGCGCAATCTGGGAAGTGAGGAACTGATGGCAGAACAGCCTGATTGGAGACAGCATCCGGATCCGGCGAGCTGGACCAGTATCGTCTATTCGAACTAGGGAGACAGTCCGTAGCGTTTGAACAGCAGCGTGGATGTCGCTGATTCTGTTCTGCTTGTCGGATGCGTCTGCAGGCTCGCGCGGCGTAGAAGATCGTTTTACAAGACTCCGAACTCGTTGAATCGTGCTGTTGTTCTTCGCACTAAGACTTTTATGCAGGCTATCCAGTGCCGTTGTATCAGCAGAGAAACCTTCTGGGAGTAACGAGAACGCGGCTAAGAGCAATCGCGAACCATCTGCGCCGGCGTTCATTCGAAGGCTGTAAACTGAGAGCGAGATGGATCGATTGAGATTGGACTGACGGTCATTTCCGCCCGTATGGATAATTTCGGTAGAGTTATCAAACCATCTTCTCCAAAGAGAGTCCATGCTTTCACCATCGCGGAGGAGAGTCGAAATGAGGGTAATAGCGAGGGGGATCCCGTCGATCATTTCCAGTAGCTCTAGAGTGTATTTACTGACATTCTTCGCACCAGCAATATGTTGTAAGATCGCCTTTGAGCCCTTCAATGACAATGCGGAGAGAGGCGGGATAAGAGGTGTTGACCACGCAATTTTCGAAGGGCGTTGCTCGCCACGTAGTGTGATTATGAGAGATAAACCAGGGACACTGGCGATCGACTCCAACAATTCTTCCACCTTCGTTCGAGTTTCGAAGGGCTCCCAAAGTGTTTCGAAATTATCCAAGCATAAGAGGACGGTGGGACCATGCAGCGCGTGTAGAACAGACGGAAGTGTAGATGTTTTGATTCCGACCATATTTCCCATGGCCAGGAGGAATTTATCGATATCCGGGGCGCTTTCACAAGATAGGAAATATCGCAAGCTGTAACGGCCGATAATATGTGGGTCGTGGAGGATTGCACGCGCTAGCGTGGTCTTTCCCATACCACCACCACCAAGAATGGCGACACGAGAGCATTCCTTTGTAATCAATATATAGAGAGCTGCGTAGAAAGGATCCTCGCGCTCGACGATCAAGGGAGGTTTTGGTGGGAGGACGTGAACCGGGGCTGTGTTCGCGGGCCTAGGTAGGGATTATGTAAATACAGGTTTCGACAGAGGAAAGGGTAGAGGACTGACTCGGTCGGTAATGATGGACTGGAAGCTGAGCTGGAATTAGATTGTTCCATAGTGATATGGAAGATAATGTCCTGTATACATCAAACAATGAACATGAGGTTACGAAGTATTCGAGTGGCACGAGGAGACGCACCAAGATGAGATTAGTATTCAATTCATCGAGACGCCGATCCTGTTGATTGAGATCTTCAAGGCCACGATTCAGCAGCTGAGTGAACCGAGATCGAGTCCGGTGCTGCTCTAGAGTAATATATACCCCGGTAAGGATTCTACGAGGCATTTAGCATGTAGTTTTTAATGAGAACCAGAGATACATACCGCTCATGTTCTCGCAGGTGGTTTTCTAGCCTACCCAGCTTCTCTCGCTGAGAAGACTTCGCGATCTCTGCCAGCTTCTCGTATACGGATTTTGACATGCAGAGGACTTTATCTATGAGTTCGCAGCATCGCTTCTTGTTCGTTTGAATTTCCTGGGGGCCATACATCATGGAGATATGGTATATTATCCAGAAAATGATACGCACCTCTCGAACTTTGATGATTTGAAGTATCACTCCCGACAACGACTGAACGTATGGGACACTCTGCAACGCCTCTCCGACCTCTTTGACAATCGCGACGACGGTGTTCGTAAGCTGAATGCCCGTGTCGAGGACGCCGGGTGGGCTTTGACTGTCTTGTGGATAGCCATTCTGGCTCCTTAGTCCAGCGGCCTCCATGTCGATGACAGTGTAGCAACGATAGATCCAATTTCGACCTCACATAACTGGCGCCGACTTCCTGTTTTGGTCATAACTGACAGAACGTGTTGGTATTAGGGCCTGATTCTAATCGGTGCGCGTTTTAAATTAGGGCCAGATATATTTCCGAGAAATGTACCTCAATAAGCCTTCGAATATACGTTGCTCAAGTAGCGTACATATGTGAGCCTCCAAAATCCTTGGACATATACCGCGAGTGGTGCCTGTGCAAGGGGGTTTTTTTTGGCAAAGTTTATTGGGAACTTTGTCGTTGCACTGGCTGGTATCAAATACTGAAAGTTGAGTCGTCGCCCAATTAGCCAGGAGCTGTTGCATAGGAATGATGATTACTGGAGGTTAGAAAGAAGAACTGAAGATGCTAGAGCGATTGAACCCGAGACCGGGTGAAGCCGTTGATCCGCGCCGTCGTCGATCAATGGCTGGCACGAACGACTTTCCCTATCTTTGTTTCCTGTGCAGTACCGCATAGGATTTTTGCGCCGTGATGATGTTCCTTCAGAGGCTCTCACAAAGATCACTGATAATTTCGAGAATCTCATATCTAAAAGTCTACGCTAAGTCCAAATTTAAGAGTTAGTACATCCCGAAGATCCCATCGTTACGACGTCATAAGGGCCTATAGGTAAAAAGGTGAGTATTCCGTTACAAAGCCAGCCATAGATAGTTGGGAACATACCATCGTGATCGCTAATTTTTCCCTCGAAAATGTTTGAGACGTCGCCAGTAGTACATTTACTGTCGGTACTGTCATCGCCGGTGCAAGCAACCCACGAGTTGTCGTCTTGAATATGCTTTTCCCCTTGAGGATGTTCGAATCCTAAGAATCTTCCTGGGATCGTTGGTACGAGGTCCTCTCTATAATTTGTTTAAGAAATTAACGGGGAAACCTTGACAGCGCGAATGCTACGCACTTATTGTTTACATGAGTAACGTCGACATTACTGTTCACAAATGCCGCAAAGGCTGGGTTTCCAACCTGCGAAGAGATCAGGTTGGTAGATATTTGAGTCAGGAATAAAATTCATACTCGTGGCATTCCATATCCAATAATCTTGAATGTGATGTCCGAAGGTAGGTTCATAGGGAGGAAAACGCTTTCAAGAAGTGCCAGCGCCGCGCCTGTTGGGACGCAAGGAGTCTAATCAATAATTGTCCTGGCGTTCGTATAGTATAATTTACCCAATGAGTGGCCGACCATAGTAACCTGCTTCAACCCACTTTGCTGGATCGCAGTCTGCACTGCAGCAAGCACCGAATCCGCTGTCCTATATAGTCGTCATCGTAAGCATTTCAATTTTGCGCAATAGAATAACTTCACTTTTCATGCTCGTCTGCGAACCCGCTGTGTACTTCAATGTCAGAGGATATCCCTGGGAACAATGTCGAGTTCAGGTTCTTCAAGAAAAATGCCCCATCCGTGAGCAAGGGGACGCTAAATAAGTAGTTGATTGAGAACGGGTTAACGCAGAGTATAAATGAGTAATAGGGCCTACATTTTGTCCGGGTCTGTTCCCTGGTGCCCGACAATAATAGTCTGTCATACCGGGATGTTGATAAAATTTCCCAGTATCCACTGGCACTACACACTCACCTGAAGGGTTGGGTCAACGCCAACATACCAGAACTGAACATCAATTCCGTCTCCTCCAGCAGCGATAGGCTGAAATGTGGGGTTCGCATCGCAGTTCGCTATATAATACTAGCGGTCAACACTTATATTCCTTCAATGAAACAAGTAAACTTACTTCCACAGCTTGAATCAAGGATCGTAGAAGGTTCGCAGTACGCGGTCGCCGCGTAAAAGCTGAACGGCTTGAAAGCCGATATTTCCGTCGCAGATAGCGTCGGGAGCGAAGACGCGCGATGGCTCAAAGGCCTAGCGTCTGCTTGCACCGCAAACAAAGCCACACCCAAAAAACTCAGGAACCCAGACACACGTGCAAGAGGATAAGACACCATTTCGAAGAAGAATCTGCGCTGAGAGGATCTGAAATGTCTCCTGGACCACGAGAAACCGAAGATAGGCCGGCCTAGAGAAAAAGAGAGGAGGAGAAAGGAAAGAAACCTAACTGAAAGAATAAGAAGGGAAAAGAAAGAATAATATCATTTTTGTCTTCTGTCAAGGTTTAAGTACGTTTCAATATGTAGTGAAGGTGGTTACAGTTACTCTGATCAAGAGATTTACCCAAGATTTACCTTATGATGCTTTCTAAGACGAAGTTATTTTTACCGGTCGACGACTTCATAGTTCAGACAGTCCGACCATCATGATGATGATGGAAGATTGATGCATGATCAGAGTATCAATGTGCATGGGCTACACTGGGACATGCACACTTACTTCGTAAGTATCTGCGAAGGACACATTATCCAGCACGAAAGTCACCAGCTAAATTATCCCACAAATCACAAAAATGCATTTCGAAGATTTGTCAAATGTAGAAATGTTGCATAGCTGATAAATCGCGGTCGACGTCAAATCAAATGACCTGCCCGACGACATGATAGAGACAATTGGATACATTGCGGAGCTCAAGCCTCAGAAAAACTGTCAAAGTACCAAGATATGACGGTCTATCACGGAATCCGGTAATAGAACAGCTGTAAAATTAGGTCATGCGAAAGATCTGAAAGAGGGGACGGAGGACATGTTCATCAGTTGATCGGAACCGGATCAAACCTTCGGCGCGGAGGTCGGCTTCTGCAATTAGCCTGATGTGGAAACAGACGCGCTCGAGGCCGGAGCGCGTCCAATGTACGTCGTCAAATTAATGCTATCGCCGCGTACATATGTTATAGTTGAAGTTTGCAAAGCTACCTCTCGGATATATCCTACAGTCGACTGACGGTGGTCATGACTCATAATAAGGCCCCCATTCAAACGAGGCGCCCCAATAAAATTCGACGAATATAGGGACCACTCCATGGAATGAAGCTTTGCCGTAATGGCGTCCTCATTAACGTTGGCATCAGTGTTACAGCCAGGTCGTCCCTGGGTCTGTTGCGATCACATGACTCCTTAGGTGAAACGAAATCCAAGACGCGAACAAGTCGACTGCCACTACGTTCTTGACTTTCTTCTTCCCTGCTTTCATGTACAACAACTCAGTGCCAGCGCACAATGCGCAGTTTAACCCGCATTGTATTCCACACTTCGCATACTCTCAAATCCAAACAAGCAAACCTGTTTCGCTCGACAGCCTCACTATCGAGGACCTATACGGTTTCCCAGCGGTCAAGAACTTGGTCGACCATTACCAAGCTCTGTGTCGCACACATGTAATGATGGAAGCTGAGCAAAGAATGTTAAAAGAAGAGCTTGCGGAACTCGCCTCTCGGCGTGCACTTATGGACAACATTAACAGGATGTACACGTCCGGAGGGTACGTACTTCGATTTTTGCTACTGCCTCGATTAAACTGAAATGATTTCAAGTGATTTTGTTCCCGAGGACTGGCCAGAAACCTCTGGGGAGCCTTCTGTATCTCCTGACGACTCTATCTCTCAGGCTGGCAGTCCAGCGGCTCCAACCCCGGTAGTGGACGTTGTCGTACTACAGCCAGCGAGCCAACCACAACCACTTACACAGTGCGACAGGCCGCAGCGGTATCCAATCTCGGTCTTATGGCACTTCAAAGATTGTCAAGAAGAGATTGGAGCTTCAACAACCCGAAGCAAATCCCGCCCTAACATGGAACGATGCATCCGTTTCCCTGACGGGAGGTTTATTGGTAAATACGAATGGAGAGGAATTACGAATTCCACAAAACGAGCCATTCAGGAGATACTTCGACCACTTGGACCAGCCAACGAACCTTTGCGTACACGGACGTACTACAAGACCTCACACCCGGAGGCTTGGCGGAGGGCGATAGCCAGCTTGGAGGCCCAGCAACCATTGACCGCGCTGTGTGCCTTGCATTGGAAAGCTGAGCATGTTCTCGGACAGGTATTGGTCAGTCAACGTGCGTTGGAGGTGCGCTCGGCTCGCTCTCATGAGCTGTGTACGCCCATGCCCATGACACCCGAAGGTGGCGCGTCGAGCGGTGTTTATTAAAACGAAGTCAATTTTCTACTATTTTGAAATGTACCTGGTGTACACTTTTCAGCAACTCCCTCTTCATTTTTCTCTGCTTACCCTCGTCTTTTAATTCATAACTAACGATTGAAATACCTTAATCAGAATTTCAGTAATTAATGACCGCTACGTACATTCTAATCTATCTTACTTCTGTCAGGAACATTTTATAATGAAACATATAGTCACTTTTTAGCTGTAATGGCATAGATCCTCATGCACAGCGTAACAGTGATTACTTCAACTTGAAGCTTCAAAATCATCGGGATTCGGCGGCGACGTGCACGCGTACACGTGCTGCGAAAAAAACCCAAGAATTTCAAACCCAAGTTTGCACTCACACATCACAATCGCATCCTTATTTTCAAGCCAAACCATGGACAGACTTTGATCAAATCCACTCGTTTCAATGAAAAAGGGAACATTTCTTTCCGTTGGCAAAGCAGCCTTGATCCAACGTTTATTTCAACGTCAATGTTCTAAATTGCACCTTGCGTAAGTACGACATCATTCGTATTTTTGACCTACGTGTTCTGAACGTCTCTTCAACGTCTTTTTCGCAGATAACTTTGATACATGAGTGTTCGAACGTTTGAGAATCGGAATCCGCGTCATTCCCATCATGATGACCCCTCAGGGTTTCTTTCCGATTTTCTTAGGAAGCTGCCACTCTCAAACAATTGGGCTATTCCCAGGGTGCATCTGAAGTGTGTTCTTTCACTTATGATATACGGAGCTAGACCATGACTAGTTGTTCGAATCGAAGATGAGGGTATCAACTTCTATTGTTCTCGATGACCCGGGCTAGTAGGACACTGCACGCAACCCTGCCCACCATAGGAGCATTTAGCGTCCTTCCGCGGTGGCCGATTTAGAAGCTGAATGCTATTTTTTTATTCGCTCTCCCACCACCCCGTGTATTGTTAGCACCCCTCTACAACATTCCACCAATCCAAGATGCGGACTGCCCAGATTCCTAGCGACAATCTTGTTTGTAATGAGTGCTGGAAAGGTGTCTTCTCAGTTTCTGGTTGGCAGACCGTGCTGAACACTCCACAAGGCTACTCGTACAAGACTACTTGGGAAGGAATCCGCGATTCAGCAGATCATTTCACTTGGTGCCGTCTACTTGCACGCCGGAATCGCAAAGGGGAGGTTGCAATCCGAGTCGCTTGCAACGAGAAATCGGACTGTACACCAGTGGGGGATCGTATGCTGCGCATCGTTGTAGTGGACTCACTGAATTATGAATTCCGGTATTACATGTACACTAGTGAAGGTGTGTGACAGAATTCTGCGATGAATGGTAGACTTGCTTTAATAATGCTCAATTAGATGACAACGCTGCAAGATTTGTCGCCGCACGAGAGCGAGTACGTGATCTTGCATCCCCAGAGAGCTACCGATTGGCTCTTCGATGCCTAGATAACTGCCTCCTTCAACACACCAAATGCCCGAAACCGCGGGAAGACACTATTCTCCCTGATCGCGTCATCGACTGCAGCGATACCAAGAAACCAAGGTTGGTGATAACGAGAGGACAGCATAGCCGCTATGTAGCTCTCAGTTATGTCTGGGGCGCTAGTCAGCCAATGATGACCACAACTCAGAACGTCGACAGATATTGTACGGAAGGTCTCGATATGACCCTATTTCCTCAGACCATCCAGGACGCTGTCATGGTTACACATAATCTTGGCCAACGTTATCTCTGGATCGATGCCCAATGCATTCTTCAAGACTCCAACGCAGACAAAGCACGACAGCTCGGGATGATGTGCTCTATCTATCGCAACTCGTATTTCACTATCAACGCAGCCTCCGCTCACGCCGCTACCGAAGGATTTCTCCACGCCGATCGCCTAGAGAAGGTTCCTAGTGCTCGCATCCCATATCATTGTCCAGACGGTACTGTGGGCGCAGTGTGGATTGCGAAATGGATGGACACCGACGTACCCGATGCCTCGCATTCCTACTGGGACGAAATCGAGCCTATTTCATTCCGTGCGTGGTGCTTGCAAGAGCGTATGTTACCACCGCGCAGCTTTATCTACGCATCCGATACCCTGAAGTATTACTGCCAGACGGAGACGGCCAACATCGGTGGCGCATTATGCGAGCCCAGCACTGGTATGAGGCTGCCAAATGCTATATACCACCCCCAGGAAAGTGTAACATTCTCAGAGGCTGATCGCAAGATGTATCGCCAGGCATGGCTCGCGGCACTGTTTGTCTATACTCTTCGCTCCATTTCAGTACCATCGGATAAGCTTCCGGCACTGGCTGGCCTGGCGGAACAATTTCAACAAGTTAGCCATGACGAATACCTCGCTGGATTGTGGAGGAGGACATTGTTACTCGACCTCCTCTGGCAGAGTCAAATAGCGAATCCTATTCGAAGCTCTAGGGCAAAGGCGTATCGTGCACCATCATGGTCTTGGGCGGCTGTGGATGGTCTGATCAGCATTCCATACAGAGAAGAAAGCTTGAGCCCAGGGGAACTACGTGCGGATATTGTGCATTGTGAAGTAACGTCGAAGGAACGAGAATTACCTTTCGGTGAGGTGACGGCCGGCTTGTTGAGGATTAGGGCACCGATGAAGGAGGCGGACCTAGAGTTGAAGGGGTCTGTGCGAGCGCTGGTTGGAGAAGGGTTAACAGAAATTGGGCACGTTGCTTATGACGACGCTGAAGAATCTATATCAGGAAAACCTCATATCGTGGCGCTTGTATGGAATAGTCGCGCAGCGTCTGTAGAGGGACTAGTTGTCGTCAGCGCAAACGGCGGACGTTATCGGAGAGTAGGACACTTTCGCTCTCGCTCCAATTCTAAGGATATCAAATGGCTGGAAGAGTCGCAGCTTCAAGAGATTACTATTGTATGAGTGAGCTTGGGCTGTTGCTATTTATTAAATCCAACGAGAGGTATGATATGTAAATACAAGTATTAACTGAAATTGAGGACTAAGCTATGTATACAAAAATGCCACAAGATGAGCGTTACATTTACATAAATGAATATTATACCGACAGGGCTGTTTTGTCAAGAGATCGAAGGAGTACAATTCAAGCCACCTCGGAATAGCACGTATCCCTCGAGATGGAGATATCTTTCATCGGGAACGAGATGGGCGTGAAATGCTTTGACTGTGGATTTGATACTTCGTTCCCTTGGCTTCGCAACGTGCTACGAGCGTTGAGAGACGCCAACAGAGAGTTAACATATACTGATGAGCGAAAACGAGGAATGATCGGTCATTTATGATAGCGAATTGAATTCTGGGGGAAAACGCACATTTGCTCAGAGCGAAGTATATCCCCATGAATATGAATTTCTGCGGCCAGACAGCGTACTGTATATAACGCAAGGCCGACGTTAGAGGATGTTCTGGACGACACTGAGGCTCTGACGTACAGTGACAAAACACGCAATAGCTGCGACACTGTTCGAAGGTCAAATCAGAATGTCAGACATTAAAAAGATGAAAGAGTTCCGTAGAAAGATAGGCACCTAGTCAGAAGTCCTGAAAGAGTACCGAGGATGATATCAGGAATGAGATCGAGGATATGATGGAACAAGTGATGACGTACCGGTGTTAATGCTGAACGCCATAAGCGTAGTGACAATCGAATCAGTCCTAAATTTATGTCCATTACATCAGAACATGTCTGAATGTTGTTCAAAGTAGACAGAACTTACTGTTTGAATCCTGTGCGGCTCTTAATGAGGAGCGTACACAGCGATACGGCGATGAGAGTGTCGGCCACCACCGCTGAGCCAAAGCTAGCATAGAGCATGAACTAAGGAAGACAAGAGACACGTCAACGACTTTCGATACATAATAGGATGGCGTGAAGATTTACTGAAGCCTCGTTCATCTTGGTGTATGTTTTGAGGATAAAACTGTGGAGTAGAGTCATGATGGGGTCAAGAACATGTCCAAAGATGGGGTTAACTTACGCCCGTGATGCGAAGCCTATCCCGTTCAATAGTCAGAGATGCAAGAACACAAGAAACATCGTTGATCAAGCCTCACCACATCCAAATGCTGTTCAATCGAAAACCGAAGTCAGTAACAATTTTCTTCCAGTGTGAGCGAGCTCACAAAATACAACGAGAGACAAGATAGTCTACGTTCATGTTCAGAGCAGTGGAATTCACGACGAACAACTTGAGACTCACGATGATCACAGGAAGAACGATGCCTAGGATCCGTCTTTCCGAGCACACTGGAGCAGTCAAACATTGAGGAAAACCAAATCATCATCGAACCTCATGTACTGACGGATGGAGACGCGCTTGGCGAAGAACCTGCAATATTAGAGTTCAGTTGCATGATTCATCGGTACTGAGTGCGTAAGTGGACTCCACATACCCACGAACAATCAAATCACTCAAATTCTAAATTCCGTGTTTCAGATACAGTTCATTGGTATTCAAGATATCGCTCACCGTGACATAAACCTGAGCAAGAATTGTCCTAGTGCTCTAGTCAATAAACCCACATTTATGGAAGTTCAACAAACGGTATTCACCACGTCGGCATCGCGAGTACTGTGAAGTCCCCGAAGCTTGTCACCAAATAGAAATATAGGCCATGCGAGGTGAAAGCAAAATGCATCGTGTCAAGGACCCTGTGTTTCATGGTTGGTACACTGTTGTTCCTCTAGTTCACAACAGAATCCCGCAAATTGACGCTCACCAAAGAAACAAGATCTGGGAGCATCAAACACGCCGAAAACAGTCAATGGGGCGCGTGTAGAAAACAATTATACGGGGTATACCACCGATTTGAGCAATCGGCCATCCTCTTTAGAGTCGTGAAAGTAAATAAACGTCTGTACACTCGTAACTCCGTAAAGTCTAGCAGAGTACAGATTGGACAGTAACGGGTACAAGTCAGCAAGATTCGAACACGTATGATGTCCCTGGACGTACATGCCAGCAGCAAGAGTACCTAAGAACGCAGCGCCGAGCGTACCATCCAGAGAATGCATTGTCAAGGGGTAAGCAAGAGAGCTTGTAAGTGGTGGAGTTCCGGGATGTGTCGACAGTGTCTGCAAGGGTAATCGTATATGATGAGAGGAAGTCAAACAGGTTCGAGCTGTTATATGCCTATCCGACATTCACGGTCGTAGCCATGACCCGTAGCGTAAAGTTCAAGAAGCATCAGGCAGAAATCGAAGCAGAGCTACTTCATCCCGAGTAAGACTATAGCAGAAGCAGGGAGGAGGAAATGCGGTGATACTGTGCCCACATTTGCTCTCGGGGGTGATAGTCAAGCAGTATCAGATGGGGTCCACCAGTGCATTCATTTCCGAGTAAGCTTCTTCGACGTCGTCGGAATGCGTATATAGTATTTAAATTCCTAGAACAAAGTTCTAGTGACCGGGCCAGTTTCAACAGCGCAGAATACAGTATCAAACGTCCTGCGGCGCTTGACGCGCTGCTTGTTATCCATAACGCTGACTGCAATAATTTCTATCGATAGTGATAAGGTCAAGTGCCATTATGCGCTATAGCCTGGGGGCCTTCTGTGATTGATCAATGGTCAGAATCAACCTCGCGGATTATTTGCTCTTTGCCTGAAGGGGTTGGAACATGCACCCTAAGACGCAGCAACGAGCCCGGGGTATGCAGTTGGTATACGTCAGAAGCTGATGCATGATCCCAATACCAGCAAAGCGAGGAACTCACGTCAACACCGCCATGAGCGCTCGAAGAAAGACTTCTCAATGTATGAGAGCATCGAGAGTCAGATTTCAGGAAGCTTCCTGATGTGTTCGACGGTACGGTAACGGAAATTGACATGCAAGATTGACGCGCGAAGCCAGTACTGATTATTGAGAGCCAGGTTCGGCTCAGCCCCAGAATATAGGAAGTCTCAAGGCAGAAGTAAGATTAGATAGTACAGAAGGAGCAAGTAAGAGGCACACTGACAAAGGGCGACAAGAGCGAAAAATCAGAAGGAAGATACCTCGGACGCTGCCGAGTTTTTGTATCATCGGAATCTGAATCATCGATGTAAATCGGCCAAAGCTCGGCAGCGCAGTTCGAGCCAGAAAGAACAGTTACAATGTATATGTAGATGTATTGAAAGAGGATAAGAACTATAACACTGCCACAGCTAAAGAAATAGTCTTGGGGATGCGTGATAGCAAAGATATTGCGCACAGAACAAATAAAGCAACACGTACAACTACATAAAGAAAGATCCATTCACTACTTCAACGCACGTATGTTAGCCTTAAAAAAGAAGCATACATGCATAGCGAACTCAAATTTCTTATTGTAATAAAAAGGGCTGCTTTTTCTGCGCTGTAGCCAATAGGTTTGGTATACATCATGTGGGAGTGCGGCACGACGCAGGTGAAAGATCATGACAGAGCTTGAATTCTCAGGAAGGGATGAACGAGGAATGTAGAATTTAGCCCAGCACCTCAGGTATTTATGCAAAACAAGAGGCGGTGGAGCCCTCAATGAAACGAGCATCCAGTTGGCATCCAGTGTCTATAATTGGCAACTCTCTGTTAGAATATTATGTATGGAAACGTCGAGTGGCACTGGTTCAGGTGGGACAATAGGAAATTTAGGGCAGCGAACGGTCACAGAGCCAGCGAGAAAAAAGCACACAATAAACGATGCTGATCAACAGTAGAATCAGGCGCTTAAGCTTTTTCTTTGTTGAGCGATGGGCCAAACTCACAGAGTACATCAAGCTCTTCTAGTTCTGTAAATCGTTCTGATGTACGCTACATGGAGTCAGTAATTGTGCTGTAATTGTAAATTCGCATAGGTGATGGACTAAAGGGTATGCCAGAAACGGTCGAATGGAATAGATCGGAGAGTATAAAACCACGCTCGAATTACGACCTTTTGCAGCATACTACCCGCACAAATCACCCACACCATTTCTTACTTGATAATTTCTACACCAAGGATGAGCACCAGTAAGGCCTCTTCCCGTAAGTACATTTCTCGCGTTTTTTTATTGCACGGGCTAATCTCCGAAAAGCGTGTTTTCTCCTACCAGGAACATGGAAAAATATGCTTGACCGCGATGCAGCGACAGCAACACGTACAATTACATACCACACCAGATCCTCTGAGGTATGTCTGCTTCTCTAGTTATGAAACTGTGTACTCAACATGCCCTGGGTATTATTTGTCGATACAAAGCTGTGAAGGTGTAGAATTCTGCGAGATGTTTAGAGCAAAAGCGGACGTGCTTAAACACCAACACGATGATGCTATGGATCCAAACTATGGGTATGTCCAACTGTTTTCAATGCTAGTCCACTCATCTGAACACAGTTTTGTATTTTTAGGGAAAGGGTAGTAGTTGTGAACCTCACAGATTTCAAAGGCGACACTGGAGGGATCAGAGCCAGTCCAAACTTGATATGAGTGCATGCTGACGTTAAGCTACTGGGCAGTTCTGAATTATGTACTACATAAATTGTTTATTTTACCTGCACTTCGTATACTCTATAGTGAGAGTTACGGTGGCCGAGAACCGTAAGGTTCAAACTTCATATATTGATATCCAGTTCATTCGACATTCAAACAAATTAAATTAGTGGTGCTGCTAGCAAGAATGACGTCATTGTTGGGACGAGCAAGGCATATAGTTCAAAATAGGAATTCCCGACGCTTAGATGACGTCAACGACGGGAGATATTCAGACTCCGCCCGTTGACGTATATAAACCTGCCCGCTCTGTTCTCATCCCCCACACATTCTTTCTCCCCTTCCCCCTCATCTCTTCATCCCCAGTCATTGCACACGGCTCAAACATGTCCTCTGCCTGCCCACATCCTGCCTGAATTCTAATCTTCTTCGATGTTAATCATATTAACCTATTCTCTTCCAAATTCCTGTCCAGCGTCCTTCCATCCTTAATCCAGCTTTATTTAGAAACAAACAGTATCTCATCAACCTGGTGAGTTATTTTTTTTATCGAGTTTTTTTAACAAAGGTAAGTGGTTTACATTGCGTCCGTCGTCATTTCCATAAGTCCACGTCTAAGTTTGGGGCCCTAAGTGTTCTAAGTCTCCGGTTCAATGTTGTTATACCATAGCGTCAGGTGAGTCACCACTGATACGGGCGCTTGGCTTTCAGTCGGAGGCTGGAGCGTCATTATTTTACAGAGCGATGAGTATGCTGCTGCATTCCTAAGTTGAGACAGCATTAAGATGACTTCCACCTGATCCTGCCTGTCTTTGGGCTAATCTTTTCACCACCCTTTACCATTTTCACGTTTTCACATGTTCTCCACGTGTCGAGCGTAATCTCCCTATGTTCAACTCCACAAACCATCAGCACGCAATCAGTTGATAGGAACTACGACGGTGACTCTAATGTTAGGCGCTTCGACGCGTTTAGCATTGGGCTCATGGTTTTAGTGCTTGGCTCATTGATTGTAAGAAGTGATGTTGGCACAACCACTAGTGTGGAAGAGTTAGTTCTTCGTTGGTGGAGTGGACTGAGGTCGTCGAAGAAGAGAGAGAGGAGGA
>QFFD01005291.1:0-14336 GCA_003314615.1 Pholiota microspora
GGGACTTCCCTGGGAATGGCGAAGCTCCCCTCCAGTCGCGATTGAGTCGCGAGCAACCGTCATACTTGCTAAACCTCCGCTGCTGCGGTGAACGCCGTCCTTCTAATCACCACATACTGCTTCACTTGAGATCTTGTAGTCCGGATTTACCTTGGTCATGTCCATTAATGCACCCGCATTATCCGAGGCAGAAGGTTCAGTAAAGGTTGTTAAGAAAGGCTCTGCTTGGATATCTGCAAGAAACAATGAAAGAGGTGTGTCACAATGTTGTTCGTTGTCGGAATCATAACGTATGTTTCTCTAGCCATTGCTTCGCAAGTCTATTCCTCCGATCCCAAGTACAAGAAATATACCCAACAGGTCGAAAAGTGCTTGAACTCGTTCGATAATGTTCATGAATGGGCAGACTGTATTGCTTTCCTCAAGCAATTGTTGAAGGTGCTCAGAATATTTGTACCAAAAAGCAAAACGGTCTAATATGATCAAGTCAGACGTTCCAATCTTATATGCAATTCAAAGAGATTCCTCGAAAGCTGATTGTTGCGAAACGATTAGCCCAATGTCTGAACCCAGCCTTACCTACTGGTGTGCACCAACGTGCTCTTGAAGTGTACATCCATATTTTAGCTGTATTAGGGGTATGTCACACATTCTTATGATGCTGATACGCCCTGATATGTCTCATTGAAGGTGGAAGGCTTGAAACGCGATCTGGCCCTCTGGTCATCTGGATTATTCCCTTTCTTTGAATATGCCGCTACGTCAGTCAAGGTTAGTATTTTTGTAGTTGTGGTTTGATATTTGCTTACAATACAAAGCAATCTTAGCCAACGCTACTCAACATCTATAACACACATTATCTTCCGTTGCAAGTCGGCCTCAGACCAATCATGAAATCATTTATTCTCGCACTGCTTCCAGGACTGGAGGAGGAAACTGGTGAATTCTTTGAGAAGGTCCGTCTTGGACCATCCTTCCATAAACTGCTGATGTTCAGCCCCATTTATATGATAGGTTCTTAGTCTACTGGATCGACTGTCTGGGACTGTATCGGTGTCCTTCTTCTTCCAGAACGTATGGTTAATCATGCTCACAACACCCTCTGCACGAGGGACCTCTCTCAACTTCCTTTCTCGTCGACTTCCGCGCTTGAATTCTACTGACGGTGAATAATATCTAACCATAATGGTGTATACGCCTCTTACAATTTCGTAGACTTCACCGAGGTCGTTGGCAAGGATATCGGCCTAATGATCCGTGCATTTTCCTCCGCCCTTGAGGACGAGAACCTACTTGTACGAAGGGCGGCTCTTGATATATTGCTCCAAAGCATGCGCGTCGACAGCCATGCCATCCGCAAAGCTCACAAAGACGACCGCGCAATACTGATGAGGGCAGCCACGGGGGTCGTCTTACGGCGAGATTTGTCTCTGAATCGTCGATTATATACCTGGCTATTGGGGCCAGATGAGAAATCAGATACTCAAATCGCATTTCTCAAAGAAAATGCGCTGGATCTCCTTAGTTCGACTCTGAAGGTATTTCACACTTGTTTGCATTGTTACCTGACTTCATCACTTCTGCTGCAGCACGAAATGTTCTCACCATCGGGAGAATACGCCGAATCCCGCCCATTCAAAATCTTCATTTCACTACTTGATAAGTGGGAGATTGGGACAGTTTTGACGGAAACAATCGTTTACGACGCCTTCAAGGCTATCATGAATTTTGTGAAAAACCCAACTGACAACGGCCAAGATGTTCGTGATTTCTCTCTCTCGCTCTCTCAATGTTTTTAATCAATTGTTCTCAGTTGACTATGACAGCCAGTACACTTTACGAATCAGTGGAACCGCAAATACTCTGGCGTCAATTATTAGCTTCAATATATGATGAAATAATGGGAGATGGAGACGAAGCTCACGAGGTATGGTTTCTACAATTCTTGTAAACGTAGTTCTATCTTCATCGTACAATCGTAGGCAGTGGAATTGGCCCGATTCATTCTTCAAACATTTTCGCACGACGACGAAGTCCAAACAATACATCTTCCGATTATGTTCGGAGCTGTTGTTGATTTGACGAACGTAAGTTTGTATACTCTCATGGGCTGCTCCGTAAACTCATGTTTTGCAAGTCGTACGTGCAAAACAACCCCACCAAAACTCATTCCCCACCCATCGGTAGAGCATTACTTCTACTGGAGGAAATATTACAGCATATACCCAATTCTAGCTTGCTTCAAAGGCCTGAAATCACTCTGGAAGTTGGACGTGGCTTTCAGAGACCTTTCGAATTCGCTTGCACTTTTTTCAACATTAGTGATAAATCTATACTAACACTCGCATCACCCGATATCTTGACCGCACCTTTTGTATCATGTTTCCGATCCTTGTTGACCCTCGGCATGACTTACTCACCATCTCTCAAAGAACCCCAGCATGCAAATGTTCTGCGAGAATCTTTTTGCAGAACACTGCTCCTGGTTGATCGGCTGGCAGCAAGATTAACTACGCCGATGAACATTCCGTGGAATCCAAAAGAATGCCTTCATGCCCTTCTTTTATGTCTGGGATACCAAGTTGGCTCTCTTTGTTTTTTTCCATAGGACGTAGCTGACATGATTATATGCAGACGTCAACTTTCACTATGGTTGATCGCCTAATCAGCCTGGTTATTGGTCTCCATCGAAATCAATACCTCGAGCCCAAGGTTATCATCGATGAACGGCCGCTTATGTACAAGATGGTCAATAAATTATTGGACTACCTACGACCCGATTTTGCACCATATCATGTGCGCGCCGTCAATTTGATCTGGAGTCTGCAAGGTTCAACGACAAGACCCCACGTCGAGTCTATTTTAGCCCAATCCATGACCTCTTCGGAATCGAGGGAAGTTTCCGAGGCGTATGAAGCATTTGGTGTTTTATGGAGATTGACTGGTATGCGCTTCTTCTGTCTAACTAATTTTTGCTAACCTTATCTCAAAGAGGATAACCTCCTTCCAGGATTTTGCTTCAAAATTCCTATGATGACAGTTCTGGACACGTTGAAAAGCGACAACGTAAACCTTCGCCGTATTGGGGAAACATGGATGCGATGTAGCCTTAAATCTTACATCAGGTATGATCATTACAGAAACAAAGTTTGGCCTTATGAACCTCATAATCTGCAGAGTCTTGGACCCTATCTTTTTCGATTTATTAGACCCTTCAATATTGCGCAGCCCAACTACTTTCAAAGTCCGAGGCAGGGAGCTCCCAGGGTTTCAATATGAACGTCCATTCGACCAGAACATTACTTGTCATCTATTGGAGATACTTTTGTCCATTGTCAATTTTGGAGGCCAAGGGTTTGCCAAAGCTGCGAGAACTACGCCTATCAAAAGATCGCACCACTCTGGCCTCATATTGAGAGTAGCTCATTGTAAGAAAATCTTCTGCTGGGATCAATGCCAAGAGTAACACTTTTTTTACAGGCAACCTAGTTGATTCCGATGCAACTTATCTAGATACCTTAGTCGAAATTCTGCTTCGGTGCGGTAGCTCTTCGATCAATTGGCATAACATTTCTCATTTAGTTTCCAGTTTTGTTCAGTCAGAACCAACGTCTCAACGAGTGGGCTCCATGCAACCACTCAATACAATTATCCAGTCAACCTCAATTGAATTACTCCAGGCCATTGTTTCTAGGGGTGAGATTGACCATGTTCTGGTCGAAAGCATCGAAGCTATTGCTGTTGGCAAGCTGTATCTTTCGATCCATTTGAATCGACTAGATCTTCAAAACAAATGGCTTCACCTCCTTCACTCTGTTATATCAGTTTCGACTTCATTACTGGAATCTTCTAAAGGAGCACTGAGCAAACAAGATGATGGCGCTTTGGACAGTGCCAGTATGCAAGAAAATACTTCGGATTCAGGCGTTCGATACCCTCTTAACCCCCTTTTGGTGCAGACTCTTGTAGATGGGATATCTATACGGAGCAATCGCCCCGTTCTACAACACTGGCTTGACTTTATTCTCATGGCTTTGCCTCAATTTCAACCGGCTTTACAAGCCGTTGTCGCCCCTCTCAACGATAGTTTATGCCGGCAACTTATGTCTGTCTTAGCAGATATTCTGAACACAAATTTACAACTACGGCCATATGCTGAGGACACGCCAGCCAGCATCACAGACACTGAATTGATAATGCTTCTCAACGCGCTGGAGCGACTCATCCTCTTGAGTCTGGCATATACGTCTGAACCTGATAGCTCCGAAGAGGATTCAAACACGATGGAAAGAACAACGACGGAAGCAAGTGGTTTGCTTGGTTATGTGTCTAATGTTTTCAGCTCCGACGCAAATTCTTCGAACCAAATGGAACAGCTAACAGTACGGTTCATCATATTTTCAGGCTTGTTCCACAACTCTAATGTTCATGTCAGTCGCGTTCGCCTGGATATAGATCTTTAGATGACGGAATTCACGTCCTTTATGCCCTCTGGGCTTCGTTATTGTGGAAAGCACCACAGGAATGGTCACCAAAAGATGATTCTCTATCCTTGATTTATACACGGACTAGGCTTCGATGTCGACGAGTATTAGAGCATCTTTTTCGTATGCAAACTACCGAGGTATTTGAGTCCGTTGTGGATTGGTGGAATCGGGATCAAGCGGTGCGTTTGAAACCTCATGAAAAAAATTTACTGACATCGGGTTTCACAGCTATTAGTTGCTTCTCCGGATGCAGCGTTTGAACTTATCGATGTTTTGGTTGCTAATGCACAAACAGCTGTCCACATGATATGTGAGAGCATATCGGCACGCATTTCAGAAAAGAGCAAGAAGACAATCAACCAGAACCTGCAAGTCTTTACCTTTGTGCAATTAACAATGTTAAGTAACGATTTTATGTTATAGAACCGACGTAATTCTATTCAAATTCCTGGAACAATACCTCGTTCGGCTTGAAGGTCCTCTTGCCATCCAAGTATGGAGTCGCTATATCCAGCTAGTAAAAGAGATACTCGCCAGCTCAAGAGAATTCAAAACATATAACTTCCCTGCATTAAGGTCACTCGGTTCTAGTTCCAGAATTTTGATCGCTGGTACTCATACATTCACTAGATGTCTAGGCGTTCTGGCAGAAAAGGTCACTCAAACTACAGCCATGGATGACAAAAAAATCCGAAAAGAACTCCAGGTATTCCATTTTCTATTTGTCTACAACGAAAGTGCCTGACGATGGATCAAGGAATGTTATGGGAAATTGCTCGATTCATGTGTCGCCTATGTTGGACGATTCACCGACCAAGGATCTTGGATCCGGCGAGGCGCTAAAGAATCCGTGATCAATAGCGGTCGAGAGTCTCCTGCGCTTCGCAATGGTAAGTTTGATTTTCGATAGTATACAATATGTCCTGATCTTTTCATACAGAACTTTCCGCTCGACCAGATGAAAAGGTAGAAGTTGGCACGGTGCTAGCGGACACCCCTAAATTAGGTTCGATTGAAGTTGTCGCCCAGGTATCTTTGTATCGCACTGAATTCTGATATCGTCTGACCAAGAGTAACGCAGATTAACGTTTTCGTGGCAACTTCCGCATTACCAGGCCTGCGAAGATTCTTGATGGAAAACGACAAAATTATCAGCGCTTGCAATAATATTGTCTACTATATTGTGAATCCTGCACTCAGAGGGAAGACAAGGTAACCAATGGCATGGTCGCATACTTTTCTTTGCTGATGAACGTTTCAGACCTATGGATGTTGATGCTACTGTTGTCCAAATACTACAAGAAATGGCACGTATACCTGCCGCGCTCAAGTCATGGAAGACGCCCGTTATCGATCTCCTTAATGACAATAGAGTTTTCAACTGCAATCCAAGCGATGCCTCAAAATGGCGCACAATAATGAAGACTCTGTACGACTCGGATAAAACAGCGTTACCAGAATTGTTAGGTCCGTTTATTATTTGTTCACAAAATGCTCATGGAAACTAAAATTTGTACAGGGAAACTTGCGAATGCTACTTCCGCAAACATTTTCACAAACCGGGAGTATGAAATGTTATTGCGATCGTTGAACTTGCGACGACTATCATACGTCATTTATACTGGGGAGAAAAACCACTTTCTCACCCAACTTCCAACAATACAGGAAAAATTGGTCGACATCTTCCGCGGTGTCCCATCACCTATTGTACAAAGCGAAGTATTTCTCTGCATCAGAGTTCTACTCTGTAGGCTTTCACCCCATAATCTGAGTAGTTTTTGGCCGGTTGTCTTGACGGAAATGGTAGGCATTGAATGAATTGTATGCTGAGGCAATCGGACTCATCATATATCGTTCTTTCTACAGTATCGAATCTTCGAGCAAACATTGACGAGTATTCCGACAGATGGTTCTGAGGATCTGCAACTCGTGCTTGCTGCTTGCAAGTGCTTGGACACACTTCTTGTCTTACAAACCGAAGAGTTCCAGATGTTTGTACCCTCCTATGATAGCAATTTCAAAATTCTGACCTTCGAAATTTGTAGTCATCAATGGATTTTTATTACAGATACTGTTGATGCAATTTATAAACCAGACGATTGGTTTCCTGAAGCCATGATGGAGCAGTTAGCTGAAATCTCTAGCACTTTACCAATTGGGGTGCGTTGCGATATCTCTGAACTTTGGTTCAATGGCCTTAACATTACAATCTAGAATTCTCATGACAAAATCCATCTTGAAGGGTTATCTAGCGCCCAAATGGAGCAACGCTCCATGCGCAGACCATTCCTTGGGTCTTTGCGTCAAATCGAGAGTATGCGGGATTTGGTGCCATTCTTTTCAGATATCAGTATCTCATCGTACGAGAGCGTATATGCAAGTGGAGGCAATATTGATTGGGAAGCGGTGGAACAGAGCATCATGGATGACATGTTCGATGGTCGATGAATGAATTTGTTACTACTAATCTCATGACCGATTCAGTTCCATACTCATACTTAGTTTACCTGTAATGCCAATGGAATATCACTGTAACTAATGGTGTAACACTGAGTTAGCAGTCAACCCTATACATTGGGAAAACGGACTATCTTGAATGAGGATCAAGGGCATGTAATAGTAATGTAAGTAGTAGTGATGGCAATAATAATTTGTACAATGCATGGACTTATGATTAACTGTCTTCATCATCGGACTCTACCATCAGTGCAGATTCAGATATAAGGGTCCACTTCTTGAATAGGGATTCTCTAAGCTCTCGACCAAGAGCTTGTCCAACTGGAATAGGTACAGCATTTCCTATCTGCCTGTGCATCTACAAAATATGAGTCAATATTAGCACAAAAATCTCGTGATTTACAACAACTCACAGTGACAACATTATTCCCAATAGCCTCGAAGACAAAGCTATCAGGGAACCCTTGCGACCTTGCCAGTTCACGGACTGATAACATCCGGTGGTCCTAGAAATGTACTTGAACATTTGTTATATTTTGAATGCACAATGGGACATGCCTTGGGATGCAACACTCTGCATTGCTTGGCTGTTGGATCCATGTTAGTAACAGTGGTCTGGAAAATGTGATTTTCATCCACACGCCCATACAGGCCAGGTCGATATCTTTTTCTTCCAACTGCTGATGACGGATCAACAAATTGCCATTCAAGCATACCATTGGGCAAGTCTAAACATAAGGTCAATGACTAGTCTTGTTCAAGGGTGTACAGAAGACTGAAGTTACCTCGATAATCTGCGTTGATTCGGAACGGAATGCTGATAACACTGTGTAAAGGATAAGCATTGCAAATCGTTTGGAAATGTCGAGAGTACCTACCGTTCAATCTTCCGTGGATCAAATCGTTTTGTATACTGCTGGATATCTGTTGTTTGCTTGATACGTGCAGCCAACTGATAACGCGTTCGAGGCTCATGGCTGTACGTCGGAACACCCTGTAAACCACAGTATGCGACTTGATTTCCTTTCTTGCAATCATGCGAGGGAATCGACCGTGCCATCCTTTCCTCACGCCTACTCAGCGACTCTCGGGAAGGATTTGGGTGTTTCCTGCGAGTTAAAAAATGTTATTTCAATATCAGAATGATGAAGATTCACACACCAGTCAAATCGAGGGAGGTCAAAGATAGCATCTGCAACGTTCACAAAGGGATGCTGTGCGATTCCACTAGCAACCCTTACTGGTGCGAGTGCATGCGATTTAGTGCCGACTTTGACTGTGATCTGAAGTGTCTTTGTTTCTGGGAAGTCGTGTGTTGGTTCTGGGAAGTCTGATAGGACTTGTCCGTCCTTTGCAGCAATGATATAGAATCGGATACGTCTCTGTGGGGTGCCATAGTTCTCTGCTGGCAGCTGGCCAATCCGGACTTGATAACTGATTCAATATTGAGCCAAGGAAGAGAATGAACAAACATAAACTACTTACCTCATATCGATTAGTGCTCGGATGAAGAGCTTCAGACCACCTGATGGAACACCCCCAGTAGTTGTGTGATTATCTACTTGTATAGCATTGAGATTGAACCTCAAAAATCCGGGCACATTTTCGAAATACCCAAAATCTGGAGAGTAATGATCCATGAATGATAGGGTGGTCAGGATGAGATTACTCTTCGAGTCGTGAGCATTCCGATACATGTTCAAGGTTGAATGACTCTGGCTAGTAGATGATGAGCAAGATCGTGGCTTCGGAAAATGAAGAACGTACCAAGGGAAGCCTGCAGTGATCACATGGATCTCTCCAGGTTTTGGCTGAGGGGGAACATCTGTTGTATCGTCGTACTTTTGTTTTGGCCGCTTCACATCATGTCCTTGCTGCGATTTGATTATATAGCGGAGCATCTCATTTGCACACTGATTTGACACCAGCGATTCTGGAGAATTCCGACTGTATGAGACTTGAGGTCAGAAATCTAAACAATGGAAGCACAAGAAAACTCACGCAAATGTCCTGGCGGCACTGGGGCTGATCTCAATGGCGTGGGTGACCTTGAGGCATCTGCTGCCTTGCCGCAAGCCATGACTGAAGGCGCCAACCCCACTGAATAAGTCCATAACGTTCAAGGGTTTTCGTCTTTGTATATCGAGAAACCGGCGCATAAGTTCCCTCTTCTGGAATCTTGCTTTGCAGCATGGTGTGCATACATGCAACTCGTTCCAATGAAGAGTTTGTCGGTCGCTCCATCTTTTAACTTCTAATTTCGGAAATGCGTACTTGACGTAAAAATGGTCAGAAGAAAAGGCAATCCATTCTTCCTTGGCGTCGTCGTTTGGCTGCTGGAGTGACTCTGTGCATGGCACGTATATGACCTTCAAGAGATCTTCAACCTTAAATGTCACCTTTTCGTCGGTAAGGTACAGTTCTCGCTGTCAGGACAGGTAAGACAATGCAATAAAAACGTGATACAAAAAGACTACATACCTCGTCTCTGAATTCATTTTTAGGCATGATACCTTTGAGATCCGCAATACGCCCGACCTTTCTCGCTGTCACTTTGGGGTCTCTTACGCCTAGAGTGAGGCCAGTGATATACCCAATATTTGCTGGACCAGTATTCGCCCGATACAGAACAAAGTCTTCGTAGTGGTATGTTGTACCACCGAATGCTACACCATTTTGACGACCCTCATCGTCTTTGCATATGCGTGGGTCCATATCGGCATCACGTTGCACATGAAGGGGGCAAATTGGACAATTGTTGGGAGGCGTTTGGGATGCAAACAAGTTCAATCGGGTTTGGTCGATGGAAGTGTATGCACCGATTCCAAGAGTGTGCATGAATCTACGGAGTATTGATATATCCATAAGCCTTCTGAAAAGCATCTAGATAAGAAGGTACAAACTTGCAAAAGAAATCATCAGGTTTATCAGGAGGAAGGGTAGCAGGCGTCAAGTGGACGTCTACTTTCGTCACAATATCTTGTAGTTTGACCCTGTCGCAGTGTTCGGCAAGGAAGAGCTCTTGTGGATGTGCAAGTTCCCCAATGAATGTTTGTGATCCATGGTTAAACCACTGGACATGTGCGATTTGGTTTTCCACCACAAAGTACAAGATTTTCGCAAACCTAGGCATATGATAAGATATAACGCAACTATGATACATAGAAAGAATACAAACCAAAAGTAATCGTATATTTGGGCATTCGGAGGAAGCTGATTTTCCTTCAGAGGCATCTCTTCTTCGCCTGGAACGACGACAACATCACCAACCTAAGCAAATAAGTTTTATGAACGTAAGTATCTTCCTATATGAAAATCCGCGTACCTGATATGTCTTGCCGTCAATCACCACCTCCGTGTAGTAGTCATCATCCATTGACACTCTATGCGCCTTGTTAACACTGACTTTCTTCTTCGTGCGGGTTTTCTCGATCAAAGTCCACAATCGCGCTCGTGCCGTTTTCTGCCTCTTTGCTAGAGCAGCCTTATCCACAGGTGGTGGTGCACTACCCACAACCATGATATCCTCATGGAAGTAGCCCTCTGCGAGCTTTGCAACGCGTGGCGTTACACACGTCGGATTTTGGTTTTCGGGCTTCAGCACCGCAAGGTCGATATCACGTCGCAGGAAGATCTTCTGCGGCACTCTGGGTCGGGTACGCGGCCCACGTACATGGCGCGAAGAGGTTTTCGATCCCGAAGGTGCCTTTGCGAGGATGTACTTCACGAACGGTACAGAAATGATTCTCGAGGAGTCCTCCTCTCCGAGGATGATATCTTGAATTTGTTCCACCTGATTTCAATGAATGTCCCGTTCGTCAACACTGGTCCATTAAATAACAAATTTGGTCATGGCTTACATTCTGCCAGATATCGGTCTTCACAAAAGTTCGGCTCATCGAGGTCTTCGACTCGAATTTCCGAATGAAAGTTGGAAAATCCTCTCGCGGGTTCTCCAACGCTCGCGATATGATAATTTGTACAATTCGGTGAGGCGTGCAAAAGTGCTGCCAATGCTCAATGTACTTCTGTGATGGCAAACGCAGGATATACCAGGCGTAGAGTGTCTCGATATAGAACGGTCTGTGAAAAGAGGTCGAAATTAACATACAGTTGACACCAAGGCAGAATGCACATATAAAAATTAACAGGCACTTACTCCCCGTCCACGGCATAATTTACTGAAAACCTCAATATCGCACTGAGGTTCACGTACATAGGCTTGGAGTCTTCGACGACCCCATCCTCTTGCCCCTCGTCTTCATCATTGTCGTAATATGCCGATACCAGCCCTGCGGCCTCGAACTCACGGTCAACACCGTCGTCCTGCTCCAGCGCGTCGAGTGTGACTATCTCGAAACCATGCTTCGGGTCGAATATTGTGAAGTTGTCAAGTAGGCGAATAGGCTTCTTGTCGCCGTTCCTGTCGTCCACGTCGTCGTCTTCATCTGGGTCCTCTCCTTGTATAACAAGTTCGTCCGATTCACGAACTTCCCTAGTGTTATTGGGTTTATGGTAGCGCTGGGCTGGAAGAATAGTAAGCATATATAAGCCGTGTGCCCGTTGAAATAGCCAAGATATGCAAATACCTTTGGGTAGTTTGCGTTTCTGCCTAAGAGCCTAGGAAACATACACAGGTGACGTTCATCAGCTAAAGTTTTCAACAACGTATATCTTTTTGTCCAAAGGTAAAAACATACCCTACTATCACTGTCCTCATCCGCCTTCCTCTTCCCAAGTGAGCTTGTAGTGGAAGTCGAAGCCACAGACGCGCTTCTTGTAACAGTCAGCGCCTCTTCGCGATCGGTAACATCAATTGCGTTCGGCCGCCTTGGGGCCATCGAAATTTAGTAGCACAAGTCCAGAAAGCAGCGAGAACAGCGTCCTTGGTTCAGTCAAATGTCCAGTCTTTCCAGATAGATAGAAACCAATGTTGCGAGCCAGGGATGGAAGAAGCGAGTTGAGTTTAAACGCCAGAATTCAATACGTCTAGCGGCCCGATCAATTCGATGTGAATCTGAGGATATAATTAGTCCTTATCTATCCGAATACGCCATATATAGAAGTAACTTCCCGTTTAACTTTCACCTCGGAAATTCAAGTCCTTGGGTCCAGCCAAATCGTGTATATTATCGGGCTTCCTCAGAATCAGCACACTCTCCACAGCTACATAAATACTTAACTAGCAAAAGAAACGGGAAAACAGAAACTGACATGTCCTTCATTCGGGAAAACCTCTGGGAAAACAGGGATAAGGGGATCACGGTACTGTGTATTGAGCAAAGAAATTCTACGCCTGTTTGCATTTCCGGAAGCCTCCAGGCGGGGAGCGGATTGTGTAAATCAAAGGGGTTAAGGTAACAGGTTGTTCATGATGATGGGATTAATCTGGTAGAAGATGATATCCACAGATAGTCCACGTAGGGTGTGGTATTTCCGCATAACCCGCGAGGCTCACCAACTTCCACTATTCACCGGCAGGGTGTCGTGTTGGGTCGTGTTTTAGGTTTAAGAAATAAAACAAAAGATGGACGGAAAGGCCGTGAGGGTGCGTGGTGAAGGTGCAATGCAGGAGGGGGGTTTCGAGCGTTGGGAATGTGAAAAAGAACGCAGGCGATGTGGTCTATTTCAAGACGCGCGAAATGTTCGTGGAAAGGAAATATGAGAAGTAATGCCCCAAAGTATTACATATAGCCAGAAGGAAAGGTATCAAGAAGAAAAGTCAACGGGCTTGGATGGATTGATTAGCCAGGGTTCCCAACGAGTTTCGATGTTAGTTTCAGGATCCAGACGTTTTTCAGTTCGTTAGAGCAGTGCCATTTGAATGGTTGAGGCCTGATTCTGATAAGGAGCTTTCGGGAATGTCTGAGGTACCACTGACGCCATCTTGGTGGAAGTCTACACAGCAAATGAATTAAAGAAGTCAAGCATGAAGTTCAGACGCGACGCACCTAAGATTTCATTATACATCATGACTTTCCATGTATCCACCGGAAGATCTGCATCATTGAAGCTCCAATCGAATCTTTCTCCAGAGATAGGTTCATCGGTAGGATCATGGTAAGGCGCGACATATTCGTGAGCTAGGGATTGAGTAGCATCTATCCGTTTTCTGGGGTCGAACACGAGCATCTTCTCAAGGAGATCAATGGCTGTGTCGATGACGTATAGTTAATAATCAGCCCCAAATGAAAATAAGTCATGACCAACCATCGGGATCGTTAGTGCGAAGTTTTTGGCTGAATGGAATGCGCTCGCGCTTGGGTAGACTTTGGACAAAGCGGAGGGTCTGCGGGAAAGAGTGAGCGATGGTCAACGATTTCAAATGCAAAGGGCTTTTTACGTTTTCACTAGCGATGCTCTCGATGACATCATCCGGGGGTGTGCCCAATAATTCTGTGATGATCGAAAATTGGTTGACATCTAACCACACGGACGTGAATAAATTATCGTCGCGAGGCAGTAAAATGACGTACGATCCTTCCCGGGAAATAATGGCTTCCCTTCAAGCATTTCGGCGAAAATACATCCTGTGCTCCAGATATCAACAGCAACATCGTACTTTTGCCAGGTAAGCATGATTTCGGGAGCCCGGTAGTATCTTGTCGATACATAGCCAGTCATTTGAGGATCTTGGATGCGGGCCAGCCCAAAGTCGCAGATCTACAAGAATAGCAGTTTAATCGAAGAAATAAAACGCGTGGTCACAAATGCTCCACACCTTGAGATCACAGTTCTCATTGACGAGAATGTTGCTGGGTTTCTAAGAAGGCAATGAGTCGGGCCCGGATGCTTGTGCCCAGAATCTAAGGGATGAACGTACAAGATCACGATGAACGACGCCAGCCGAGTGAACGTATTTTAGACCGCGCTATATGGCCAAGGTTGAGATGAATGGCACGAGTAATTGACAATAGTACGCACGAGGATTTGATAGAGGAAATATTGGATGAACTGCTTTTCGAGCGGTCGAGAAGTGAGGAGACGGTGCAGATCGGTTCCAAGGAGTTCCGTAACGAAGTAGCTAGGGGAAGGTGAGCATAAGGACTACGAAGAAGCAGAATAAACGACGAACAGATCCTCGAGTGGTGAGATGAAGACATCGCTGAGGCTGATAATCTACGAGTAAACATGAGCAAGCGACGGTAAAGAGAGACGGCGAGCAGACTGACGTTCTCGTGTTGGATATGCTTGAGCAACTTGAGCTCGCGGTATGTGCGCTTGCTGAGGACCGGTGTACTGAAGGGCTTCATAATCTTCTTAATCGCAACAGAGGCACCTGTGAGCTGATCCTTAGCGGAGCTGAGGCCGGACGGCAGTCAGATGTGGAGTGGCGGAGTGGACCAAGAAAACTAACCATACTAGCCCAAAGGCACCTATTGAAAAGAATGA